>CM021105.1:671160558-671181348 GCA_007115665.2 Sequoiadendron giganteum | reverse complement strand
GGATTAAGGGTTGATGGTAGATGGATTAGGGTAGAGAGTTTAGTTTGGTTTAAAAGGGTTTACGGGTTGAGGGTAGAGGGTATTGGGTTTAAGGGTAGATGGTAAATAGTTTAAGGTTTTAGGGTTTGGGGTTTATAGTTTAAGGGTACAGGATTTAAGGGTTTAGGGTTTAACCTGGTTAAGGGTTGAGGGTTGAGGGTTGAGGATAGAGGGTTTAGGGTTTAGGGATTAAGGGTTAAGGGTAAAGGGTTTAGGTATTACAATTTATAGTTTACGAGTAGAGGGTGTAGGGGTGAGAGAGAGAGGGAACTTGAGGGTAGAGGGTTTAAGGGTTTAGGGTTTACAGTTTAAGGGTTGAGGGTAGAGGGTTGACGATAGAGGTTAGAGGGTTGAGGGATTAAGGGTTGAGGGTAGATGGTTTAGGATAAAGAGTTTAGTTGGGTTTAAAAGGGTTTAAGGGTTGAGGGTAGAGGGTATTGGGTTTAAGGGTTGAGGGTAGATAGTTTAAGGGTTTAAGGTTTAGGGTTTATAGTTTAAGGGTTTAGGGTTTAACTTGTTTAAGGGTTGAGGGTTGATGGTTTTAGGTTTTAAGGTTTGAGGGTTGAGGATAAAGGGTAGAGGGTTTAGATTTTAGGGTTTAGGGATTAAGGGTTAAGGGTTAAGGGTGTTGGGAAATCATGTCTCAATTTCTAGTTTCAGGCCTCTTCATACTTTTACTGCAGTTGTATGGCTTGGCCTTGGTGGTACCGCGGTGACTATCTAGGCGGTTATTGTTAGAATCCAAGATCACCTGCATGCAATAACCTGTTACATGCAAAAGACATTCAGAACAAAACAAGATCTGTAAACCTCAAAGTGTAAAATGCATTATCAGAATCTCGTATTACAAAGAGATCAATCCTTATGAAGGAGATCAAGAAACCCTAAAATGAAACCCTAGTGTGCACACTTAATAATTAATCAATTATTAATGTGCCTAAGTTTAGCTTAAGCAACTAGAGGAATAAGTGACTTAATTAATTAACCAGTATGATATAATTAATTAAGCGTAATAAAGTATTACTCTAACACCCCCCCTTAAGATGAACTTAGGAAGAAGCTAAAACACTAGAAGAAGATGCATGTAAGCAAAGATGGGTCCCGACAACTAGGCCTGATTAGGTACCCATTTACAAATGCAAAAAAGAGGTAGAGGAGGAAAACCCAGAGGGATAAAACCCCACTACAATGATATGACATGCTGCAAAGAAGCACTGGAAGAACACTGTAGAGTAACACTGGAACCGCAATCTGGCAAGCAAGGAAAATACTTCTGTCTACACAAAACCATATCGAAATCATAATGATGCAACAACAGACCCGATGCCACGGAACACTTGAAAAATCCAAACGGGAACAACGGTGGAATCTATGAAGTAGTAGTCAATTATTGAAAGATGTATCACTGAAAACGAAGTGCAAAGATGCAAGATGCACTCTCCCAACTGCCAAAATATCCAGGTAATCTCCAAAACACCAATCAGGCCAAATCTGGATTAACGAAAAACTTGGGATAGATACAGAAAAAAGTGCATGGACAGCAACATAGAGCTCCTCAATACCTTTCCAATGCCACAAAGATAGCGAAAATCAGAGATCATGGCAAAGAGTTATGAGCTCGGAAGCATAAAAAGTACATCTAACTTCAACCACAAATAAATGTAGTAAAAAAAGAAAATACTGAAAAATAAACTACAACAAATGAAAGTACTCGGAACCAACTTTCTGGCGATATCTCGTTTGCCCAATTTCGATACCGTATGCCCAAGTTATGCCAAAAAAAACAAATTGCTCTTTTAAGGCAAATAAGGGTTAGGGGACAAATTGCCGTACATCCGATGACGTCATGCTGACATCAGCACTTCCCAGGAAAAAATTTGATGGCCTGGAGGCCGTCGGTGCAAAAATCCGGAACCCTGCAAAAAATTTTCGGCCCCTGGTCACCCATGTGACCGGGGCGAGGGCTGGAGTGGGTCAGCCGCCAGGCGCATAGCACCTGGTCATCCATATGACTCTACCGAGGTGGAGGCCCATGTAATGGCGACGGCTATGGAGGATGCCGGTATGCGGGCGTGGTGGTGTTTCCGTGGCCGGTATAGCGGCTAAGGCCTGGGCCATTTTCACTAGCGTTCACAGTATGAATCCCTAAAAGTGCATTTTTCAATTTTGAGCCATTTTGACTCGAATAAGGCGGTATCGGGAGGCCAGACGACTCGCTCGCCGCTGGTAAATGTTATTCCGTGATCAAGTTCCGGTAATCAAAATCAACCAAAACCACGTGCATCTTGCTCGAGGTGGCACGCTAACGCCGATGCGCGATGATGTCCGCTTGGTTTTTCCATAGTGGCCCTGAAAATCGCTACCCCTAGATCTTGCAAAGATGCCTGCGGAAACCCTTTTACACTTGAAAACTCACTCACAGCCATATCTTCGTGATCACCTAACAAGCAATGCACAGCAGAAGTCCTGGTGCTTTGATACCATGTTAGAATCCAAGATCAATGCACATGCAATAACCCTCGTTATATTTTAAAAGACATTCAAAACGTAAGATCTCAGAAAACCCCCAAAGTGTAAAATGCATTATCAATATCAGATTACAAAGAGAGAGAGGATCACCATCCTCGCGAAGGAGATCAAGAAACTTCTAATCTGAAAATAATTTAATAATTAATCAATTATTAATGTGCCTAAGTTTAGCTTAAGCAACTAGAGGAATAAGTGACTTAATTAATTAACCAATATGATATAATTAATTAAGCGTAATAAAGTATTACTTTAACAGTTATCACCTTACTGTGCACAGTAAGGCCCCCTGCAGCCTGCGCTGGCGGTTGCCGCCTTACTACGCACGATGAGTTCTCACTGCGGTGGCATGTTAAGGCCATTAATGACCTAGCTCGACGATTACCACCATAGTGCAAGTGGTGGTCCCCCTCACCGTGGTGAGACCGCCAGTGGTGGGCTCGACAGTTACTGCCATATCGCATGCGGTGGTCCCGCTCATCGTGGTGAGATCACCAGCGGTGGGCTCAATAATTACCACGATACCATTGGTGATGGTTCCTCTCACCACGTTGTCCATAGTGAGACTCCCAATAGTTGGCTTGGTAGTTACCACCATATCGCAGGTGGTGGTTCCTCTCACCATAGTGTCCGCGGTGAGACCGCCAGTAGTGGGCTTGGCGGTTACCACCATACCGCAGGCAGTGGTTCCTCTCATCGTGGTGTTTGCAGTGAGACCATCAGTGGTCGGCTTGGCGGTTATTGCCCTACTGCGGGGTGGCCTGGCGGCCCCCTGTAGCACGGTATGACCACCAATGGTTTTCCTGATGGCTACCACCACACCACGGGTCGACTCGAATCAGGCAATGATAGTGCAAGGATGGTGGGTTTGGGCTCAATGAAGACTTGGGTGAGCTCCATTGAGCTCACCACCATATCGCAAGGCGAGTCAGTGAGCTTGGTGGTAGTGCGGTAAGAGCTTGGACGAGCTCGGAGCTTGGTCAACCGAGTTGGATCAGATGGTCGAAGTGACTAACGAATGGCAGATGGACACGTGGCTTGAAGACAACAGTCTGATTGACCAAAGAACGAAATAGTGAAAGGCAGTTATTGCAGGCTGACTTCAGCTGATGACAGGAACCCAATTTGGGTGGTGGAGTTATTGCTTGGGTGGCTCGATGTAATCAGTGCATATCGATTTGTTGTTTGAATGGTCAATGCATGAACCTAGAGGTCATGGGATTGGTTGGAAAGTGTAAATGTGATGTAAGACTTGTACAATCAATCTTGAGGTTGACAAAAGTGTACATGTAAGTTGCAAGTCGATGCAAGTGTGCAGATTTTCATTGTATACTTTGAGAGAAGTATTGTAATAGTGAGTAATAACTTGAGAGCTCTTGTGAGCTGATCACAGAGTGAAGATTGAATAATTTTGTATGTAATATTTCATTGTTGTAATACAAAATTGTCTTTGCTTGGTGTGGTGGGTATTTTACTTGAAAAGGTTTCCCACGTAAATATTGTGTCAATCTGTGAATGCTTATTTTATGTTATCTCATTTATGTTGTTTGTATTCATCTCAGTAGTTTTAGAAGCTATTAGAACTCATTTTTTCTCTTCTCCTCTGTTGTATTAGTGTTAATGGAATGTATTCTGCACTATTGGGTCATTAGATCCATCCCCGTTTTCCCTTAAAGTGGTATCAAAGCCTAGCCAATTGTGTTATCCTTGAGAGAAAAGGTCAGTTTTTTGTGCTAATACTGTTTCAGTGGGGGGCGGGTGCATGGAAATGGGTAGCCATTCCGTGGACACCCTTAAAAAATAAAAATTGTTAGACATAATGCAAGCACGTTATAACACGCCATGTTATGTTGTCGGTTAAACCTAGGCAAGGTCCCGACAGATAAAAAACTAAAAAGCAATAACGCGAGCACTTTATAACACACTCGCGCTATTGACTGTTAAAAGCAAAAAAAAGAAATGCAAATCTCTCATCTGCATTTCGACTGGTTTTTTTGTGCACCCGCAGCCAAAAACACCAAAATAGCGCGCTCGCGTTTGAGGAGAGGAATTTCTTCACCAAGCATCCGAATTTCTTCGCAACGATGGTGCCACGACGACAAGGAGCTGTAAGAGGTAAGGATTCTATGCTTTTTATTTTGAATTTGTTAGTTTTAGGTTGAATTTGATATCTATTTGTTTGAAATTTTAGGAGATGCAAATCAACCTACAAACCCTCAAAATCCTCAACAGGAGGACCAACCAAATCCTCAAGATCAAAATCAACCTCCTCCACCAATCACTCAACCCCCTCCTGGCACTCAACAAAATTTAATGAGTGAAATCGAGAACAACAAAAAAAAAATTGAGGATTTGATCAATAGGTTGAGTGATCCAAATGGTTCAACCACAGAAAGAATGACCCTAGCAAATTCCTTGAAAGATATGTTAACAACGTAGATTCAATTAGCAAACAAATAGCTGGATGGGAAGATAGGAGGCAGGTGGCTAGGGAGTATTATACAAATAAACTATCATACAAGGATGTGAAAGATTTAAAAATAACAAAAGGTGATTTGTGCTCATTATTCACTGACCCACACACAAATCAAAATGTTACCCTCAATGCAAAGAGGTTTCCTATCCATTGGTGCCACCACCAACAAATGAAGAAGCGATTTTATGATAGGTGGTACATGGTCTTCGATTACCCACCATGCAACAATTGCGAGGTCCCATAATATTTCCTTAGGAAACTATATAGTGAGTTCATATTGAACAAAATCCCAAATTATTTTGATATGAGGGATTTCCAAGGGAGAGGTGGGGGGTCAGCTCAGGATAGACCTGGTGCACAGCCGGATCCTACGCGGCAAGGTAGACGAGCTCTCGCTAGGCCGCCTCATGAGCACATTGTTATGCCTTCCGTCGTGAAGGAAAGTGCTGACGTAGAGACATTGCAGGCAATCAACACTTTGACCCAGAGTGTCATCCATCATACTAGCCCTATTCTACAACGCCATCCAAGGGAGTCTTCTAGTGGTGGTCTTCGAACACATGTGTGTCAATCTTGCGGGGCTACTTGTTCACATGACCCCACTGACCCTCAGGAGACTGGTACATAGGATCCATCTGTAGCTATGGAGATGGAGAGGGCAGTTGACATTTTGCATGAGGCATATGGCATTGATAGTCAGGTAAAAGTTATTGCATGTGTTCATTGAATTTAATTTATTAAATTTCGATTTTGAAATGCAAGATTAACTAAAAATGTTTTATGATTTTAATAAAATTGCAGGGTCATATTGTTGAGACTGGATACACCGGCCCCCCACCAACCTATTTTTGCAGTACACCTATCGCTAGGGTATGTAACTAGTAAACAATTATAAGTTTATTGCATATTAATGGAATTGTTTTATGAATGGTAATTTAATATGCAATTTTGGATGTTGAACAGACTAATATTGGAGGTTTTGATGGAACACTTCCCAATGGCATTGGATTTACTCAAACCTTCACACAGGTAATAGAATAAAGAGTTTAACTAATGAATCAAGTACTTAATAGATTTGTGTAGTTTATACATGCACATCGTTGATTATGTTGAATAATTTGTTGTTTTATTTTCAGTTGTTGCGAGACGATACACCTCCGAATGTGACAAGGGCAATGGATATCGGTGTGACATCTGCTATACAATCCTCGATGGCTCTAACAGAAGAGGTATGAGGAAAATTAGTAAATTTTAATTTACATTTGTTGTTATAGATGTTAGTTAGTTAGAAATCAAACCATTATTGATTCACGTAATTTTTGTCTATTTGTATGGTTTATACAGGGCTTGAGCATGCCTGAGCATGGGCGTGGGCGTGAGGATATTTTCCTCATGGAGAGAGATCGTGAGATGGCTGTAAGTGATTATTTTGTCAAATATATCATTTTTTATAATGGAATTTCTATATATTTATGTCTTTACTTCTTATTGTAACAGTTAAAACTTCACCATGAACTAAACCATAGGAGGAGTAGCAGGAGCACTCCACGAGCGCAACAAAAATGAGTGACAGACCTATCGCCATCCGAGCGAAAAGGAAAGGGAAAGATTTTATTTTCTGGGCATGGAGAGCAATGACTTTTGATTCCATAGTCTTTTATTGTATGCCTGCATGGCAGTTTTGTACATATTTTTTATTGGACATATTTGACATTGTATGCCTAGATGGCATTCTCGTAAGCCTATATGGCTATTTTGTACATATATTTCATACTTATATTGACATATATTTATGTATGCCTACATGGCTATTTGGTTAATACAAATATCTTATTTTGATGCTTGTCCATATTTGCATTCTAAATCGATGGTTCAATAGATATGAGTTACATATATTCAAGTGTATACTTTACAACTTACGTGTATACTTTGTGACTTACATGCATTCAAGTGTATACTTTGTGGCTTACATGTTTTCATGCATATACCTTGTATTCGTGCATATACTTTGTTTTAATTTGTGTATACTATGTATTCGTTTGTATACTTTTTGAGGCTTACGTGTTTATGAGTACTTGTAGTTCCCTTATTGACATGTACATGTTTGACTTATTCACGTGTATAATTATTAATTGGTTAGCCGTAGCATTGATCTATGTCATCCTCAATGCATGATCCTTGAGATGGAGTAAGTACACCCTCAAGGTCAAAAGGAGTTTCACATGCATTCTTCGTAGGCTCATTTTGGTAGTGAAACCAAAAACCTCTTGCATCATTGAAACAAAAAAACATTCCTTTATAGCAGGTCTGAAGCCATTATCATTCTCCATTAGTTCTTCATGTATCCACTCCCCATTAATGGTTGTCTCATGACCTTCATGAAACCAAGCACTTATCTCATTTGTGATAGAAGAAATGTATGAAGATTTATCTTCCTCCTTATGAACCATTCATTATCATGAGAGATGGGTTCTTGTGAACCACTACTAATGAATCATGGGTCAATGAGTTTGACTTGTAAAACTACACAATTGAATCCTGATAGCAATATCACAATATTTATATATCTAAATACTGCCATTGAATCCTGAATACTGCCATCTTACCCACACAAGATTCTGGAAGATGCTTCCCACCCTTCTCTTAGTGGTTGCTCTCATTGCACCTTCTACCTAGCTTCATCTTGGTGTAGACAATACGAAGACCCCAACTTGAGATCTTCACACACGCAAGAGCAACTGCGTCCTTCCTGCAACTTGGATGGATCAACTTGCAACCAAGAACCCACGCTACTTCCTGGTGTAGATTGCCTTCTACACGCTCAGAACCTTCTGCCTCTGATACCATTCTGATGCAGAGGAAACAACACAAGACAGTGGCTCATCCACCCTTCTCACTCCTTAACCTACTGATCACTACTGATCAAGACATGTTCTTAAGCCTCTAACTCTATCCGCCACCTTTCCGTTGTTCAAAGCCCGAGTCACACATTGCTCAAACACAATGGTCAAGCGATGTAATGGTTTCTTTGAAAACCATTATACATTTAAAACCATACAAGAATTTCACACTTGGTTATATTACGTATATTCCCTGTCAACTGAAACCATTTTTCCCATTCCATTCGAGACTGTCATAAAGAAACCCGAAAACAAGACATCCATGCCATTCAAAACAATAGCGAATCCTTCAAAACTAATATGCATTCACAATTTGCAAAACAATAAACCAGGAAAGATAGAGAGAATGAAACGACGGGAAATGGAAACTCCTCTTTAACGAATTCCAGATATTAACACTTCAAAAACATACATGCTTTAAATGGCTCTTTGGCCGAAGGCCAGAGAGCTCGATTTCTTCTCCCTCTTGTTTACTCTCTTTTTTGTTTTCCCGTAGTTGCACTCTCTATTTCCTCTATCTCCCCGTATTCAGTTACATGTTGTCTCTTTATAGAGATTCTAGGGTAGTTAGACAAATTGTTCATCTACCCGATATTCCCATTCGGTTACAACTATCATTTAATCCTTTTGATGAATATATCATTTCAATTTTAAACACTTAACCATTTCTTAACATGGTCCCACGAAATTCTAAATGACTAAAACATTACAAAATTATGAAGCTTGTCATAAATTTCAAGAGTCGAGGTGTCCCCGCACTAGTATCCTAGTTGCCCCTTTGTTGATTTATCTCCTCACTGATCCATCTTATTGGATTCTTTCACCTTTTACCCATCGCTTTCTTGAAAAACTCAATTTTAGGCCTTGTAGCCTTCTGCCCCAATTTTGCCTCCTAGAACCCGTTTTCTTGACTTTTCTCACAATCAGTCTTAACAATCCCCAAATGTTTTTGTAAATTCTTTCTTTTGATCATCAAGGCTCCAATATTTACCAAGCCTTAGGTCCTACAAGTTTTCGTACATATGATTGTCCTCAAACCCCCTATTTTCAAGGGTTCCTATGGTTTTTGGCTCTTTTTCCTTCTTTGAGGGCTTCAACGACCTCCTCAGCTCTCCTCCTGGCACACACATGACTGAGATACATGTGCCTACACTCCGATACTCTTTATTGGCACAAACCAATCCATTTAGCAACTCTCCTTGCTACTGTCCTCTCCAAGCTACTAGCCAGAATGCACTTGCACTCGCCTAGTGCTTGATGATTTCATCACCTTCCTTGAAATACAAGACCCCAAAACCTATATGTACACTATTTACATAGTCCCCAACTTGATTCCAAGTGGCCATGAGAGGAAAGCCACGGGAAGTCAAGTGGGACTCATTATTCACAAAACTGGCCTGAACCGGCAATGAGACCAAGAAAACCAAAAACTTGCAAAAAGATAACCAGTCGATCTAGATGACTAATCTAATGCTACACAAGATAAGTAAGTGACACAAATGGAAGACTCAAAGCATTAGATAAGTCCCTTCAATCCATTCTTGACTGGATGAAGGCTCAAACACAAAAATTCAATGAAAACTTGCTCTCTTCCAATCATAAAAATGTACTCTCCAAGTCTCAATTCATGAAAACAATCCTCCAACCCAGGTATTAGGGTTTTCTGACCTTATATACCTTTCTCCCACGTTCTAGGACCCTTCGATTGGGCTTAGAGCATCATTAATGTCATTTTCCAACTTTTAGGACGAATAGCCAAGGCAACATTGCTCAAAATGCTCACAGTGTCCAAGACTTACCCAAACCGCAAGCCCCTAACAAACCTATTTCCAATTCACTCATCAAAAACACTCTTGGGACTTTATATCATAGTCCTTATTCCCTCTTTCATCCTAATCTGATAGTAGCCATTTTTCAAATCAATCTTGGAGTAGTACCTAGCACCCCCCTAAACAGTCCATTAAATCTTCTATCCTAGGAATAGGAAACCTATATCTAATGGCTATCCTATTTATGGCCCTAGAATTAGTACACATTCTCCACTTATCTCCCTTCTTAGGTGCCAACACCACTGGAACAACACATGGGCTTATGCTTTTCCTGATCAACCCTTAATCCAAAAGTTCTTGAACTTGCCTTGCTATCTCCTTGTTTTGCTCCGGTGTCATTTTGTATGCAGACTTGTTAGGCAATGTTGCTCTTGGTACAAAGTCAATCTAATGACTGATTGCCCTCTTAGGTGGTAGTGTAGCTGGTGTGCCTTCACAAATGATATCCTTGAACTAATCCAACAGTTGCTTCACCTCTGCTGTCATAGGTAGCCGACTAGGTGACTCCTCCTCCTTTGGCTTCAACATGATTGCATAGAAAACTCCTTCTTCCTCCTTCATGTCTCTTAGGAATTCCTTTCCACTCATCAAAAGTACACTGGATTCTGCCTTTTCCACTATCCTTCTTGGGGAAAAAACTTCATGGTTAAGCGCTTGAGCTGGAGTATACTGGAATGGGTGACCTCCCGGGAAGGCCTAGTGCCTCACCTCTGTGAGCATCACTTAGATGCAATGATTTCTAAGTGGGCCATTCAATATCATTTCAAATTTGTTTCTTTAAACAACTTACAAATTTGCAACTTAAGACTCCTCCAACCTAAGGGATCGATCCGGTGGAACATAGCTCGGAGCGATTCCACATGTTTCGGTGCAAAAGAGGACCATTCCTAGCATAAAAATACCTATTTGGACGTGTTGGAATAGTCCGCTTGGTCACACAAGTTGCAGAACGAAAGTTGCACCACTCTGCAACTTTGCATTGCTTGCATTTGATGCTTTTTCCATCAAGTGAAAATCCGCCACCACTGGAAAACCACTCCGAGGTAGCCAAAACCGAGAGAGGTTTTTGTAGACGGGCTCAATGCAATCCTATAGGATTAGATGAGAATTTTCTAAGCATCACGCTATCCAAGTAATAGCATAATGAAGTTTGCAGCTATTTTGCACTTTGGACCCTTAAGGGATCGATCTGGTGGAACATAGCTCGGAGCAATTCCACGTGTTTCGGTAAAAAAGAGGACCATTCCTACCATAAAAATACCTATTTGGATGTGTTGGAACATTCCACTTGCTCACACGAGTTGCAGAGCGAAAGTTGCACCACTTTGCAACTTTGCACAGCTTGAATTTGACACGTTTTCCATCAAGTGAAAATCCGCCGCCACGAGAAAACCACTCCAAGATAGCCAAAATAGAGAGAGGTTTTTCTAGAGGGGTCTAATGCCTTTCTATTGGATTAGATGAGAAGTTTCTAAGCATCACGGTATCCAAGTAATAGCATGCTGAAGTTTGTAGCTATTTTGCACTTTGGACCCTTATGGGATTGATCCGGTGGAACATAGCTCAGAGCAATTCCATGTGTTTCGGTGTGAAAGAGGACCATGCCTACCGTAAAAATACCTATTCAGACATGTTGGAACAGTCTGCTTGCTCACACAAGTTGTAGAGCGAAAGTTGCACCACTTTGCAACTTTGCACAACTTGAATTTGACACATTTTTCATCAAGTGAAAATTCGCCGCCACGAGAAAACCACTCCAAGATAGCCAAAATCGAGAGAGGTTTTTCTAGAGGGGTCCAACACCTTTCTATAGGATTAGACGAGAATTTTCTAAGCATCACGGTATCCAAGTAATAGCATGCTAAAGTTTGCAGCTATTTTGCACTTTGGACCCTTAAGGGATCAATCCAGTGGAACATAGCTCAGAGCGATTCCACGTGTTTCAGTGCAAAAGAGGACCATGCCTACCGTAAAAATACCTATTCGGACGTGTTGGAACAGTCCGCTTGCTCACACGAGTTGTAGAGCGAAAGTTGCACCACTTTGCAACTTTGCACAGTTTGAATTTGACACGTTTTCCATCAAATGAAAATCCGCTGCCACGAGAAAACCACTCCAAGATAGCCAAAATCGAGAGAGGTTTTTCTAGAGGGGTCCAACACCTTTCTGTAGGATCAGACGAGAAGTTTCTAAGCATCACGGTATCCAAGTAATAGCATGCTGAAGTTTGTAGCTATTTTGCACTTTGGACCCTTAAGGGATCGATCCGGTGGAACATAGCTCGGAGCGATTCCACGTGTTTCAGTGCGAAAGAGGACCATTCCTACCATAAATATACCTATTCAAATGTTTTGGAACAATCCGCTTGCTCACACGAGTTGCAGAGCGAAAGTTGCACCACTTTGCAACTTTGCATAGCTTGAATTTGACATGTTTTCCATCAAGTGAAAATCTACCGCCACGAGAGAAACACTCCAAGATAGCCAAAATCGAGAGGGGTTTTTCTAGAGGGGTCCAATGCCTTTCTGTAGGATCAAACGAGAAGATTCTAAGTGTCACGGTATCTAAGCAATAGCATGCTGAAGTTTGCAGCTATTTTGCACTTTGGACCCTTAAGGGATTGATCCGGTGGAACATAGCTCGGAGTGATTCCACGTGTTTCGGTGTGAAAGAGGACCATGCCTACCGTAAACATACCTATTAGGACATGTTGGAACATTCCGCTTGCTCACACGAGTTGCAAAAAAATGTGTACAAATTGTTTACATGACCTTTATATGACCTTTTTCACATTGTTTACATTTCAAAATTCAAAGTTTGCAAATTTTCCTACTCAAGGCATTTACAGAACAAGGTGCTACTACACCAAACGTGAACTTCAACCTTACAATATTTGAGTATATCTCATTATGTAATTAAATCTTATTACAATGCCTCTAGCACTTCGTTCTCTCAGATCTCTTACAATGTTACTCATACATTCAAGATTCTTTTTAAATGTCTACATCATAGGTGCTCATCATGAGGTTAACTTCAAATGAGTAACTTGAGATTCCCTTGCTAAGCTTCGCATGATCTCTTATAATGGCTTGAAATCAAAATTGAGATTTGTCAAAATCATCAAAATAAGTATGTTGCATTGCTTTTTTCGTTGAGATTTTTGATAATGGCTCTTAAATCAACATTTTCTGCAATGAAAGATCAATCAACCCTTAGTAGTTTACTTACAAATACGCAAAGTAAAAGAGAAAAAAAAAGAGCATCCAAAATGGAAATGAAATAAAAATAGATGGAAGGCACTTATAGATGTTGCATACAGGCATCAAAATAAGGATGTTGCTTTGCTTTTCTGGTTGACATTCTCTTCGATGGCTCATATATCAACATTTTTTGCAAGGGGACACCAATCACTGTAAAAGAAGATGATAGCATTGGCACCAAACAAATTAATGTGCATACAAGTATAAATTAATAAGAACCAATGTGCATATACTTACAAATTAATCCAATGAACCATCCAAGTCTACTCTACTCTTTATTGTGTCAAGTATTGCCTCATGGTCAGACTCACGGACCTTCCATAACGTCTTGTTCAAAGGTCTACCCCCATATTTGGTCAAATGAACATTGGATGCCACGACAAGGTTCGAGTAATGAAGAATCTTACGATGCATGTCAAAGTCCTGAAATAGCCAATGTTTAACACTTGAATGTGGGTACCTTCTAAGCCATGTTCCAGTAACCACAACTGAGCCTGTGGGGTATTCGATGTTTTCTCCATCTATAAGTGGGGCCTCCAATTTCCTTTTGGTCTCAACACAACGACACAAGTAATAGTCTGTTCCCTCTTTATTGTCTTCATCTGCAATAACTGCATAAACATGCCCTGCATTGATATGTGCAAAAAATCTCTTGGAATTTGTCAACATTACGAATACAGTACAAAGTAAGATCTAACAATATGGAATTTCAACAACTAAGAAAGTAGATATATCACCTCATTGAACTAGATCTGATATGTGGTCAAAATCGATCGATGATTCTATATGTGTCAGTTCCAATGCCGTCGGAGGGTGATACGTGTGAAGTGGGTTAAGATAACTTGTGAACCATTTGTCAACCCACTCCCCTGACTCACAATCATTCCAGTCTTGCATTGTACATGAAGAAAAAAAGAATGCCATCTTTCGTGTATCAATACTCCATGAACCTGTATTTGAGCTAAGGAAAGAGTGTACCTCACTCGATCCTATTAGTGTACAATAGTCTTCATATGGTGCAATGTTAGTATCATCCATCAACCAAAAAAATCTACGAACTGAAGACGTACCTTCATTACCTGGACCCATCAAAGCATTACACCACTCGACGATTGATTTTGCATCTATCAACTTTTCATTGTCTTTATACTTTAACTCTTCCCGTGCTAATGCTCTTTTCATGCATGCTCCTGCACCATCATGCTCCCCCTTTCCATGTCTAGCCTCACAAAAGTTCCACATATGTTGAACACCTGTAATGACATGCATCCTGCACAACCAGTAGAACATGCGCGAGTTCTTGAATTGTGCTGCACAGTTATCAGACCATATTATATGTTGATCGTATTTTATGCCCCTCTGAGCCAAACCACTGTAGAACATCTGGAAGCAACCTTGCACGAACTCTGCAGAATGTGTGTGATCATCACTAATGTAAAAGTGGTACTCCCTCATTACCTTCCTTTGCTCATCTGTACTATCAGATGCATGAATGAATGTTATGTGCACAAATATCAAAACTTGTGTAGAGTTGTAATATTGTGACTGCACCTCATGTTGTGGTTGTAGAGTGTAGTTCTCTACAAAGTCAACCACGGATACTATGCTTCCAACTGGAAAGGTGTCCTTGCATAGCTTGAACTGCGTGTCCAACCATCGGGCTCTATGGGTATGCATTGCATACTCAGACAGTATACTGTCACGAAATGTGGTCATAAATTTGTACACTAGAATCTTCTCAATAACCAAATCACACCTTTTTGCTTGAGACCCATCTTTTGTAGCATATGCCACTGTTTTATACTTCCCGAACTCTACTAGTTTTTGTCCCACCTCATCTGTGCTTTCCATATGTTGACATACTAGCATACGCTGGAAGCCACCGCAACGCTCGCGTGAACCATCCAAGCATGTTGTCCTATAGAATATTTGGCCATCCTCTATTTGACATAATTTTTTTGATAAGAACTCTCTTGAAGATTTTGGTGGGGCTTCTATGCCACAATCCTGCAAAAGATCGTTAGTATGCAAATCTAAACATATAGAACGATAAACATCGTAATGGTTAGAAAATTCAATATGTAGTCTACAACAACAAGTAGTGCGTGTGTGATTTATCTTGACATAAAAAGGCTTAAGCAGTTCAAAATATCTTTGAGAAATACTAATTTTAGGATAATCATTTTCAAATTTCCGAAAAAATTGGGTTTGAGTCATATCCAAAAAATGCTTTGGATGTGGCTCCCGATTTCGACTACCGATTCTCCTTCTTACCACATCCCTTTGATTTGGAGATGGCCTTGTGTTATTCTTCCAATACTCTTCAATTAGTGTTCTCAAGGCTTCGACAACTTCTTTATCTTTTCATGACAGTCTCCCCGAGAATGCCCATAATTCATTTGTATCATTGCCCTCAATTCTTTGCCGCCTTTGAATGGCTCTTGATAAAGTTTTTCTACTAATTCCTATTTTTTCACTAGTCTTTCTAATTAGGCGAGCTCTCTTTGTTTGACAACTTACCAAAGTTGATGTAATCACACGTCAGGTGACATTACTATCCTTTGAGCGTGAGGTCTTACCCACACTCTCATAAGCATCTATTAGATTCTTCACAATAGTGTCTTCACTCGATGCATTCGATGTTCTCAACCCAAGAGTCTTCATGATGTTCCTATACTTTACACCCCGCATCATTTCAACAAATAGTTGACATCTTGCAGTCTCATTTATCCTTTCAAAGAATCTTTCCCAAATCTTATCAGCATATCTTCTACAAGTGCATGTTGAAATCTTACCTTCCATGTGCTGCAAAATCTCATCATCAATATTAATCAAATACTTTGGTTTTCTACGCAAAATTCTTGGTGGTGTTCTCCTAGGTACATACATCTCAACATTAGGAATTTCATCAATATTTAATTGAGGTGGGCTAGATTGCATACCTTCGATCTAGGTTGGAGAAGAAGACATACCTTGAGGTTCACATGGGAATGATGGCATACCTTCTTCGTCAATTTCGAGTGATGATGTACTCTCAACTTGAGATGTGATGGATGGTGTCCAACAATATTCACTTGCAGTAAATGGTGTCCCTCCGTATTCACGTGCAGTAGATGGTGTCCATCCATATTCACTTGTGCTAGATGGTGTCCCTCCATATTCACTTGTGCTTAATGGTGTCCCTTCATATTCACTTGTCGTAGAGGGTGTGTCTCCAACTACGGTATCTGAATCTGTCTTACGACGATGCTTTCGCATTCGTTCCTTTTGTGCTGCCGATTCTCGTTCTCTTTTTGATGGTTGAGGTTTCTCTACAATCGGGTTGTTCTCATCAATCGTTTCCAATTTCTTCTTTTCACGATATGCCGCCACCCGAACTCTCTCCTTTTCTTTCAAGGTTTCGTTCTCTTCGTTTGTTAGTTTCCTCTTTGTCTTTTTCTTCGGCATGGAGGATAATTTTATCTATACCATGGTAATGAGATGAATATTAGTTCCTAAAAAATGTATCCATTCAAAATAATTGAAAAATATATGTCATTGAAGGCTTCATTTAAATAATACTTACAATCATCTTTTACAAAAGTAGTCTTTTATTGTTGATGGTTCTAGCCAACCACCAAGAGAATAAGGACTATGATGTAAAGTCCCAATATTGTTTTTGATGTGTGAGTTAAGGAAAACTTAGGGTAGTCTAGAGCCTTGAAGTTTGGAGAAGCTTGAATGATGAAATTAGGCAAATTAGTCCATGTAGACTTGGCAATTTGTCCTAAAAGTGGGAAAAGGGCATTAATGATGCTCTAAGCCCGAACCAAGGGTCCTAGCACATGGGAGAAAGGTATATAAGGTCATAAAAACCCTAATTGAGCATGTGGGAAAGCTATTGTACGATTTCGAGTTTTGGAAGGGGAATTTGTGAGTTGGAAGAGTGCAAATTTCATTGAATTTATGTTTTTGTGCCTTCATCCAGTCAAGAATGGATTGAAAGGACTTGTCTAATGATTTGAGTCTTTAAATTGTGTCACTTAATTACTTTGTGAAGCATTATATTAGCCATTTAGTTCAATTGCTTTCTGTTTTGCAAGTTTTTAGAGTTTTTGGTCTCATAGCCGGTTCATGCCAGTTTTTGGAAATAATGATCCCCACTTGAATTATCATGGCAAGGCTACCATGGAAACTTGGAATCAAGTAGGGGAATGTTTTTACAGAGTACATATGGTGTGTGGTGTCTTGGTTTGTAGGGGAGATGGTGAATTCATCAAGAACTAGGCGAGTGCAAGTGCATTTTGGCTAGTGGCTTGGAGAGGACAACAATAAAGAAAGTTGCTAAATGGATTGGTTTGTGCCAATAAAGAGAAAGAGAGTGTGGGAACACATATTCCAGACATGTGTGTGCAAGGAGGAGAGTTGAGGAGGTCATTGAAGCCCTCAAAGTTGGAAAAAGGAGCCAGAACCCTCGAAACCCTCGAAAATAGGGGGTATGAGGACAGTCCTATGTACGGATGCCAAAGGGACTAAAAACCTAGTAAATATTGAAGCCAATGGTACCACTAGAAAGAATCTATTAAAATATTTGGGGGTTGTTAAGACCGTTTTTGAGAAAAGCCAAGAAAACGGGTTCTAGGAGGCTTAATTGGGCAAAAGGCTATAAGGCCTAAAATTGGGTTTTTCAAGAAAGCGATGGGTACAAGGTGAAAGAATCCTATGAGATGGATCAGTGAGGAGTCAAATCAACAATGGGATAGTGAGAATACCCTTTCGTAGCCCCTCGAGTGGTTAGGATACTTTGGGTCAGTGTGGAGCCCAGGGAAGCTTAATGGTGAATTGAGAGCAATGGTGAAGAATTTGAAATTGGTGGAGAGTCATATGAGGTGAGAGGGGTTTAGGAGGGATCCCTGAGTAGGGTAGAGAGGAATACCCTGGGAAGACCAAAGAATAGGTCTTGGGAAGAGAAAGATTTCTCTTCAAAGATAAGACTCCCCATCAATTGTTGAAGGACTGGTCTATGTAATGAACTTTTGACCTTGTGCAGGGTATTTTGAAGATGTTTGATGCTTTGGAATGGTCTGGGAATGGTCTTAAAGGATGAATTTTGGTGAATGGTTCTGAATTTCTATAATTGGCAAGTGTAAAATGGTAATTGGCAAGTGTAAATAATTGTGTATATAATTTGCTAATTTAAAATGTGCATTGACAACCTAAGGTTATAATGACAAACAAAAATGAAAGAAAGCCATAATAGAATGAAAGAAAATTTGTAAAGACTTCACATACCTTAAAAACCAGACTTTCAAATGGAGGAATTCAACCCAATTATGTAGCCTTAGCTTCTTCTTTCTTCAAACTCCACAACAATTTGACTTGTTCAAAAGCTTGTTCCCTTCCACACTTCAATTGTATATCAGTTTTCAATGGAATTCAAACTTCAATTGATATTATATGTCTTTCAACGTCGAGACTCTTCTATTTCATGCAAAGGTGGTAAAAAGATCATGGAAAAGGTGATGGAAAGTGAAAAAGATGCTTGCACACTTCACAACATCATCAAATATATATTTTTTGTTGGAGCACGTGCAGAACCAGGGGAATATGCAGACTGTGGGCCTTCAAATCACGGGTATATTGATTATTTTACCGTTTTAGTAAACTACAAAATGCGCTCGCGTTATAACGCACACGCGTTATAACTCGAGCGCGTTATGTGAAATTAAGTTTTCTTAGTGTATTTTTGATAGTATAGGGGTTTCTGAGAGAGTCGGAGGGAGAGAGGGGGAGAGTGGAAGATAGAGAGGGATGGAGAAGGGGAGAGTGGGAGAAAGAGAGAGGGAGAGAGTGGGAGATACAGTGGGAGATACAAAGGGAGGGAGAGAGGGGGAGAGTGGGAGAGAGTGGGAGAAGGGGAGAAGTGGAGAGTGGGAGATAGAGAAAGAGGGAGAGCGGGAGAGAGTGGGAGAGTGGGGGAGAGTGGGGGAGAGTGGAGAGGGGGAGAGTGGGAGAGAGTGGAGGTAAGTGTATAGGGCATAAGGATTAGGGTTTAGAATAATGGGTATAGGGTTGAGGGTATAGGGCTAAGTGTATAGGGTATAGGGATTAAGGTTTAGAATAATGGGTATAGGGTTGAGGGTATTGGGTTTCAGATTGAGGTTTAGGGTTTAGTGTACAAGGTTGAATGTAGGGTTTAGGGTTTAAGTATAGGGTTGGGGGATGATGTTCAGGGCTTAGGTTATAAGGTTGAGGGTATAGGGTATAAGGATGAGGGTTGAAGGTGTAGGGTTGAGGTATAGTGTTCAAGGTTGGGGTGTAGGGTTAACTGTATAGAGTATAGGGATTAGGGTTTAGAATATTCAGTATAGGGTTGAGGGTATTGGGTTTAGGGTTGAGGGTTTAGAGTACAAGGTTTAATGTAGGATTTAGTGTTTAATTATAGGGTTAAGGGTTCAAGGATAATGTTTAGGGTTTAGGGTTTAGGAATAATGTTAAACATAAAACCCTACAATCTCAAGTCTTAACCCTATACCTTATACCCTTAACCCTACAACCTAAAACCTAATCCCTATACCCTATACACTTAACCTCATACCCTTAACCCTTGAACATTATACCTCAACCCTCAACCCTTAAACTTGTACATAAATCCTAAAACCTAAACCATCAACCCTAAACCTAATATCCTCAACCCATTACCCTCAACTATATACCCAATATCCTAAACCATAATCCATATACCCTATACACTTAACCTTATACCCTCAACCCTAAACACTATCCCTCAACCCTCAACCCTCAACCCTATACCTTAAACCCTAAACCCTCATCCATCATCCCTATACCATATACCCTCAACTTTATACCTAATATCCTAAACCCTAAACCTTATTCCCTATACAATTAACCCGATAACCTCAAGCTTAAACCTATACCTTACACTCTCAACCCTCATAGGGGGAGAGAGAAATAGGGGGAGGGAGGGATTGGGGAGAGAGAGAGAGAGGTTGGGAGGGAAAGAGGAGAAAAAGATAAGTAGAGAGGGAAGGAGAGGTAGAGATACATGAGAGATAAAGAGTAGATAAGGAAGTATAGATGGAGGGAGAGGTATGGAGGGAGAGAGAGGGAGGTGAAAGAGAGGTGAGATAGAGAGAAATAAAGAGAGTTTGGTAGGGAGTCAATTTCACCGAATTGCCAAGCTAGTGGGCCCACTAGCTTACCAATTCAGTGAAATTGGCAACATAGTGGCTTGTTTGAAAAAATGGGTCCAAGAAATGGGGTCTCTCGGTGATGTGTGGGTCCAAGTTACATCACCGGGAGACTCCATTTCTTGGACCCATTTTTTCAAACAAGACAGGTTAGGTTGCCAATTTCACCAAATTGGAAAGCTAGTGGGCCCACTAGCTTGCCAATTTAGTGAAATTAGAAATGTAGTGGCTTGTTTGAAAAAATGGGTCCAAGAAATGGGGTCTCTTGGTGATGTAAATCAATGGGAGACCCCATTTCTTCAAATAGGCAAGTTAGGTTACCAATTTCACTGAATTGCCAAGCTAGTGGGCCCATCGGCTTGCTAATTCAGTGAAATTGGCAATATAGTGGCCTGTTTGAAAAAATGGATCCAAGAAATGGGGTCTCCCACTGATGTAAATCACCAGGAGACCGCATTTCTTGGTCCCATTTTTTCAAACAAGACAAGTTAGGTTGCCAATTTCAGCAAATTGGAAAGCTAGTGGGCCCACTAGCTTGCCAATTTAGTGAAATTAGAAATGTAGTGGCTT
>CM021105.1:671074227-671160458 GCA_007115665.2 Sequoiadendron giganteum | reverse complement strand
CCCACATTCAAGTGTTAAACATTGGCTATTTCAGGACTTTTACATGCATCGTAAGATTCTTCATTACTCGAACCTTGTCGTGGCATCCAATGTTTGTTTGACCAAATATGGGGGTAGACCTTTGAACAAGACGCTATGGAAGGTCCGTGAGTCTGACCATGAGGCAATACTTGACACAATAAAGAGTAGAGTAGACCCAGATGGTTCATTGGATTAATTTGTAAGTATATGCACATTGGTTCTTATTAATTTTTTTGATGCCAATGCTATCATCTTCTTTTACAGTGATTGGTGTCCCCTTGCAAAAAATGCAGATATATGAGCCATCCAAGAGAATGTCAACCAGAAAAGCAATGCAACATCCTTATTTTGATGCCTGCATGCAACATCTATAAGTGCCTTCCATCTATTTTTATTTCATTTCCATTTTGGATGCTCTTTCTTTTTCTCTTTTACTTTGCATATTTGTAAGTAAACTACTAAGGGTTGATTGATCTTTCATTGCAGAAAATGCTAATTTAAGAGCCATTATCAAAAATCTCAGCGAAAAAAGCAATGCAACATACTTATTTTGATGATTTTGACAAATCTCAATTTTGATTTCAAGCCATTATAAGAGATCATGTGAAGCTTAGCAAGGGAATCTCAAGTTACTCATTTGAAGTTAACCTCATGATGAGCACCTATGATGTAGACATTTAAAAAGAATCTTGAATGTATGAGTGACATTGTAAAAGATCTGAGAGAACGAAGTGCCAGAGGCATTGTAATAAGATTTAATTACATAATGAGATATACTCAAATATTGTAAGGTTGAAGTTCATGTTTGGTATAGTAACACCTTGTTCTGTAAATGCCTTGAGTAGGAAAATTTGCAAACTTTGAATTTTGAAATGTAAACAATGTGAAAAAGGTCATATAAAGGTCATGTAAACAATTTGTACACATTTTTTTGCAACTCGTGTGAGCAAGCGGAATGTTCCAACATGTCCTAATAGGTATGTTTACGGTAGGCATGGTCCTCTTTCACACCGAAACACGTGGAATCACTCCGAGCTATGTTCCACCGGATCAATCCCTTAAGGGTCCAAAGTGCAAAATAGCTGCAAACTTCAGCATGCTATTGCTTAGATACCGTGACACTTAGAATCTTCTCGTTTGATCCTACAGAAAGGCATTGGACCCCTCTAGAAAAACCCCTCTCGATTTTGGCTATCTTGGAGTGTTTCTCTCGTGGCGGTAGATTTTCACTTGATGGAAAACATGTCAAATTCAAGCTATGCAAAGTTGCAAAGTGGTGCAACTTTCGCTCTGCAACTCGTGTGAGCAAGCGGATTGTTCCAAAACATTTGAATAGGTATATTTATGGTAGGAATGGTCCTCTTTCGCACTGAAACACGTGGAATCGCTCCGAGCTATGTTCCACCGGATCGATCCCTTAAGGGTCCAAAGTGCAAAATAGCTACAAACTTCAGCATGCTATTACTTGGATACCGTGATGCTTAGAAACTTCTCGTCTGATCCTACAGAAAGGTGTTGGACCCCTCTAGAAAAACCTCTCTCGATTTTGGCTATCTTGGAGTGGTTTTCTCGTGGCAGCGGATTTTCATTTGATGGAAAACGTGTCAAATTCAAACTGTGCAAAGTTGCAAAGTGGTGCAACTTTCGCTCTACAACTCGTGTGAGCAAGCGGACTGTTCCAACACGTCCGAATAGGTATTTTTACGGTAGGCATGGTCCTCTTTTGCACTGAAACACGTGGAATCGCTCTGAGCTATGTTCCACTGGATTGATCCCTTAAGGGTCCAAAGTGCAAAATAGCTGCAAACTTTAGCATGCTATTACTTGGATACCGTGATGCTTAGAAAATTCTCGTCTAATCCTATAGAAAGGTGTTGGACCCCTCTAGAAAAACCTCTCTCGATTTTGGCTATCTTGGAGTGGTTTTCTCGTGGCGGCGAATTTTCACTTGATGAAAAATGTGTCAAATTCAAGTTGTGCAAAGTTGCAAAGTGGTGCAACTTTCGCTCTACAACTTGTGTGAGCAAGCAGACTGTTCCAACATGTCTGAATAGGTATTTTTACGGTAGGCATGGTCCTCTTTCACACCGAAACACATGGAATTGCTCTGAGCTATGTTCCACCGGATCAATCCCATAAGGGTCCAAAGTGCAAAATAGCTACAAACTTCAGCATGCTATTACTTGGATACCGTGATGCTTAGAAACTTCTCATCTAATCCAATAGAAAGGCATTAGACCCCTCTAGAAAAACCTCTCTCTATTTTGGCTATCTTGGAGTGGTTTTCTCGTGGCGGCGGATTTTCACTTGATGGAAAACGTGTCAAATTCAAGCTGTGCAAAGTTGCAAAGTGGTGCAACTTTCGCTCTGCAACTCGTGTGAGCAAGTGGAATGTTCCAACACATCCAAATAGGTATTTTTATGGTAGGAATGGTCCTCTTTTTTACCGAAACACGTGGAATTGCTCCGAGCTATGTTCCACCAGATCGATCCCTTAAGGGTCCAAAGTGCAAAATAGCTGCAAACTTCATTATGCTATTACTTGGATAGCGTGATGCTTAGAAAATTCTCATCTAATCCTATAGGATTGCATTGAGCCCGTCTACAAAAACCTCTCTCGGTTTTGGCTACCTCGGAGTGGTTTTCCAGTGGTGGCGGATTTTCACTTGATGGAAAAAGCATCAAATGCAAGCAATGCAAAGTTGCAGAGTGGTGCAACTTTCGTTCTGCAACTTGTGTGACCAAGCGGACTATTCCAACACGTCCAAATAGGTATTTTTATGCTAGGAATGGTCCTCTTTTGCACCGAAACATGTGGAATCGCTCCGAGCTATGTTCCACCGGATCGATCCCTTAGGTTGGAGGAGTCTTAAGTTGCAAATTTGTAAGTTGTTTAAAGAAACAAATTTGAAATGATATTGAATGGCCCACTTAGAAATCATTGCATCTAAGTGATGCTCACAGAGGTGAGGCACTAGGCCTTCCCGGGAGGTCACCCATTCCAGTATACTCCAGCTCAAGCGCTTAACCATGAAGTTTTTTCCCCAAGAAGGATAGTGGAAAAGGCAGAATCCAGTGTACTTTTGATGAGTGGAAAGGAATTCCTAAGAGACATGAAGGAGGAAGAAGGAGTTTTCTATGCAATCATGTTGAAGCCAAAGGAGGAGGAGTCACCTAGTCGGCTACCTATGACAGCAGAGGTGAAGCAACTGTTGGATTAGTTCAAGGATATCATTTGTGAAGGCACACCAGCTACACTACCACCTAAGAGGGCAATCAGTCATTAGATTGACTTTGTACCAAGAGCAACATTGCCTAACAAGTCTGCATACAAAATGACACCGGAGCAAAACAAGGAGATAGCAAGGCAAGTTCAAGAACTTTTGGATTAAGGGTTGATCAGGAAAAGCATAAGCCCATGTGTTGTTCCAGTGGTGTTGGCACCTAAGAAGGGAGATAAGTGGAGAATGTGTACTAATTCTAGGGCCATAAATAGGATAGCCATTAGATATAGGTTTCCTATTCCTAGGATAGAAGATTTAATGGACTGTTTAGGGGGGTGCTAGGTACTACTCCAAGATTGATTTGAAAAATGGCTACTATCAGATTAGGATGAAAGAGGGAATAAGGACTATGATATAAAGTCCCAAGAGTGTTTTTGATGAGTGAATTGGAAATAGGTTTGTTAGGGGCTTGCGGTTTGGGTAAGTCTTGGACACTGTGAGCATTTTGAGCAATGTTGCCTTGGCTATTTGTCCTAAAAGTTGGAAAATGACATTAATGATGCTCTAAGCCCGACCGAAGGGTCCTAGAACGTGGGAGAAAGGTATATAAGGTCAGAAAAACCCTAATACCTGGGTTGGAGGATTGTTTTCATGAATTGAGACTTGGAGAGTACATTTTTATGATTGGAAGAGAGCAAGTTTTCATTGAATTTTTGTGTTTGAGCCTTCATCCAGTCAAGAATGGATTGAAGGGACTTATCTAATGCTTTGAGTCTTCCATTTGTGTCACTTACTTATCTTGTGTAGCATTAGATTAGTCATCTAGATCGACTGGTTATCTTTTTGCAAGTTTTTGGTTTTCTTGGTCTCATTGCCGGTTCAGGCCAGTTTTGTGAATAATGAGTCCCACTTGACTTCCCGTGGCTTTCCTCTCATGGCCACTTGGAATCAAGTTGGGGACTATGTAAATAGTGTACATATAGGTTTTGGGGTCTTGTATTTCAAGGAAGGTGATGAAATCATCAAGCACTAGGCGAGTGCAAGTGCATTCTGGCTAGTAGCTTGGAGAGGACAGTAGCAAGGAGAGTTGCTAAATGGATTGGTTTGTGCCAATAAAGAGTATCGGAGTGTAGGCACATGTATCTCAGTCATGTGTGTGCCAGGAGGAGAGCTGAGGAGGTCGTTGAAGCCCTCAAAGAAGGAAAAAGAGCCAAAAACCATAGGAACCCTTGAAAATAGGGGGTTTGAGGACAATCATATGTACGAAAACTTGTAGGACCTAAGGCTTGGTAAATATTGGAGCCTTGATGATCAAAAGAAAGAATTTACAAAAACATTTGGGGATTGTTAAGACTGATTGTGAGAAAAGTCAAGAAAACGGGTTCTAGGAGGCAAAATTGGGGCAGAAGGCTACAAGGCCTAAAATTGAGTTTTTCAAGAAAGCGATGGGTAAAAGGTGAAAGAATCCAATAAGATGGATCAGTGAGGAGATAAATCAACAAAGGGGCAACTAGGATACTAGTGCGGGGACACCTCGACTCTTGAAATTTATGACAAGCTTCATAATTTTGTAATGTTTTAGTCATTTAGAATTTCGTGGGACCATGTTAAGAAATGGTTAAGTGTTTAAAATTGAAATGATATATTCATCAAAAGGATTAAATGATAGTTGTAACCGAATGGGAATATCGGGTAGATGAACAATTTGTCTAACTACCCTAGAATCTCTATAAAGAGACAACATGTAACTGAATACGGGGAGATAGAGGAAATAGAGAGTGCAACTACGGGAAAACAAAAAAGAGAGTAAACAAGAGGGAGAAGAAATCGAGCTCTCTGGCCTTCGGCCAAAGAGCCATTTAAAGCATGTATGTTTTTGAAGTGTTAATATCTGGAATTCGTTAAAGAGGAGTTTCCATTTCCCGTCGTTTCATTCTCTCTATCTTTCCTGGTTTATTGTTTTGCAAATTGTGAATGCATATTAGTTTTGAAGGATTCGCTATTGTTTTGAATGGCATGGATGTCTTGTTTTCGGGTTTCTTTATGACAGTCTCGAATGGAATGGGAAAAATGGTTTCAGTTGACAGGGAATATACGTAATATAACCAAGTGTGAAATTCTTGTATGGTTTTAAATGTATAATGGTTTTCAAAGAAACCATTACATCGCTTGACCATTGTGTTTGAGCAATGTGTGACTCGGGCTTTGAACAACGGAAAGGTGGCGGATAGAGTTAGAGGCTTAAGAACATGTCTTGATCAGTAGTGATCAGTAGGTTAAGGAGTGAGAAGGGTGGATGAGCCACTGTCTTGTGTTGTTTCCTCTGCATCAGAATGGTATCAGAGGCAGAAGGTTCTGAGCGTGTAGAAGGCAATCTACACCAGGAAGTAGCGTGGGTTCTTGGTTGCAAGTTGATCCATCCAAGTTGCAGGAAGGACGCAGTTGCTCTTGCGTGTGTGAAGATCTCAAGTTGGGGTCTTCGTATTGTCTACACCAAGATGAAGCTAGGTAGAAGGTGCAATGAGAGCAACCACTAAGAGAAGGGTGGGAAGCATCTTCCAGAATCTTGTGTGGGTAAGATGGCAGTATTCAGGATTCAATGGCAGTATTTAGATATATAAATATTGTGATATTGCTATCAGGATTCAATTGTGTAGTTTTACAAGTCAAACTCATTGACCCATGATTCATTAGTAGTGGTTCACAAGAACCCATCTCTCATGATAATGAATGGTTCATAAGGAGGAAGATAAATCTTCATACATTTCTTCTATCACAAATGAGATAAGTGCTTGGTTTCATGAAGGTCATGAGACAACCATTAATGGGGAGTGGATACATGAAGAACTAATGGAGAATGATAATGGCTTCAGACCTGCTATAAAGGAATTTTTTTTTCATTTCAATGATGCAAGAGGTTTTTGGTTTCACTACCAAAATGAGCCTACGAAGAATGCATGTGAAACTCCTTTTGACCTTGAGGGTGTACTTACTCCATCTCAAGGATCATGCATTGAGGATGACATAGATCAATGCTACGGCTAACCAATTAATAATTATACACGTGAATAAGTCAAACATGTACATGTCAATAAGGGAACTACAAGTACTCATAAACACGTAAGCCTCAAAAAGTATACAAATGAATACATAGTATACACAAATTAAAACAAAGTATATGCACGAATACAAGGTATATGCATGAAAACATGTAAGCCACAAAGTATACACTTGAATGCATGTAAGTCACAAAGTATACACGTAAGTTGTAAAGTATACACTTGAATATATGTAACTCATATCTATTGAACCATCGATTTAGAATGCAAATATGGACAAGCATCAAAATAAGATATTTGTATTAACCAAATAGCCATGTAGGCATACATAAATATATGTCAATATAAGTATGAAATATATGTACAAAATAGCCATATAGGCTTACGAGAATGCCATCTAGGCATACAATGTCAAATATGTCCAATAAAAAATATGTACAAAACTGCCATGCAGGCATACAATAAAAGACTATGGAATCAAAAGTCATTGCTCTCCATGCCCAGAAAATAAAATCTTTCCCTTTCCTTTTCGCTCGGATGGCGATAGGTCTGTCACTCATTTTTGTTGCGCTCGTGGAGTGCTCCTGCTACTCCTCCTATGGTTTAGTTCATGGTGAAGTTTTAACTGTTACAATAAGAAGTAAAGACATAAATATATAGAAATTCCATTATAAAAAATGATATATTTGACAAAATAATCACTTACAGCCATCTCACGATCTCTCTCCATGAGGAAAATATCCTCACGCCCACGCCCATGCTCAGGCATGCTCAAGCCCTGTATAAACCATACAAATAGACAAAAATTACGTGAATCAATAATGGTTTGATTTCTAACTAACTAACATCTATAACAACAAATGTAAATTAAAATTTACTAATTTTCCTCATACCTCTTCTGTTAGAGCCATCGAGGATTGTATAGCAGATGTCACACCGATATCCATTGCCCTTGTCACATTCGGAGGTGTATCGTCTCGCAACAACTGAAAATAAAACAACAAATTATTCAACATAATCAACGATGTGCATGTATAAACTACACAAATCTATTAAGTACTTGATTCATTAGTTAAACTCTTTATTCTATTACCTGTGTGAAGGTTTGAGTAAATCCACCGCCACTGGGAAGTGTTCCATCAAAACCTCCAATATTAGTCTGTTCAACATCCAAAATTGCATATTAAATTACCATTCGTAAAACAATTCCATTAATATGCAATAAACTTATAATTGTTTACTAGTTACATACCCTAGCGATAGGTGTACTGCAAAAATAGGTTGGTGGGGGGCCGGTGTATCCAGTCTCAACACTATGACCCTGTAATTTTATTAAAATCAGAAAACATTTTTAGTTAATCTTGCATTTCAAAATCGAAATTTAATAAATTAAATTCAATGAACACATGCAATAACTTTTACCTGATCAATGCCATATGCCTCATGCAAAATGTCAGCTACCCTCTCCATCTCCATAGCTGTAGATGGATCCTGCATACCAATCTCTTGAGGGTCGGTGGGGTCATGTGAACAAGTAGCCCCGCAAGATTGACACACATGTGTTCGAAGACCACCACTAGAAGACTCCCCTGGATGGCGTTGTAGAATAGGACTAGTATGATGGATGACACTCTGGGTCAAAGTGTCGATTTCCTGCAATGTCTCTATGTCAGCACTTTCCTTCACGACGGAAGGCATAACAATGTGCTGATGAGGCAGCCTAGCGAGAGCTCGTCTACCTTGCCGCGTAGGATCCGGCTATGCACCAGGTCTATCCTGAGCTGACCCCCCACCTCTCCCCTGGAAATCCCTCATATCAAAATAATTTGGGATTTTGTTCAATATGAACTCACTGTATAGTTTCCTAAGGAAATATTGTGGGACCTCGCAATTGTTGCACAGTGGGTAATCGAAGACCATGTACCACCTATCATAAAATCGCTCCTTTATTTGTTGGTGGTGGCACCAATGGATAGGAAACCTCTTTGCATTGAGGGTAAGATTTTGATTTGTGCGTGGGTCGGTGAATAATGAGCACAAATCACCTTTTGTTATTTTTAAATCTTTCACATCCTTGTATGATAGTTTATTTGTATAATACTCCCTAGCCGCCTGCCTCCTATCTTCCCATCCAGTTATTTGTTTGCTAATTGAATCTACGTTTGTTAACATATCTTTCAAGTAATTTGCTAGGGTCATTTTTTCTGTGGTTGAACCATTTGGATCACTCAACCTATTGATCAAATCCTCAATTTGTTTTTTGTTGTTTTCAATTTCACTCATTAAATTTTGTTGAGTGCCAAGAGGGGGTTGAGTGATTGGTGGAGGAGGTTGATTTTGTGGTTGATTTTGATCTTGAGGATTTGGTTGGTCCTCCTGTTGAGGATTTTGAGGGTTTATAGGTTGATTTGCATCTCCTAAAATTTCAAACAAATAGATATCAAATTCAACCTAAAACTAAGAAATTCAAAATAAAAAGCATAGAATCCTTACCTCTTACAGCTCCTCGTCGTCATGGCACCATCGTTGCAAAGAAATTTAGATGCTTGGTGAAGAAATTCCTCTCCTCGAATGCGAGCATGCTATTTTGGTGTTTTTGGCCGCGGGTGCACAAAAAAACCAGTCGAAATGCAAATGAGAGATTTGCATTTCTTTTTTTACTTTTAACAGTCGATAACGCGAGCACGTTATAACGCGCTCGCGTTATTGCTTTGCAGTTTTTTATCTGCTGGGACCTTACCTAGGTTTAACCGACGACATAACGCGAGCGCGTTATGTCCAAAAACTTTTTTTTTAAAAGGGTGTCCATGGAATGGCTACCCATTTCCATGCACCCGCCCAGGGGAGAGAGAGAGAGAGAAAAAGAGAGATGGAGAGAGAGATGGGGGGATGAAGGGAGAGAGAAGTGACATAGAGAGAATGCGAGAGAGAGGGTGAGAGAGAGGTAGAGAGGGATAGGTTAGATAGAGAGAAGTATAGGGAAGGTGGGTGGGGGAGAGAGAGAGAGAGAGAGAGAGAGAGAGAGAGAAGGAGAGTGAAGGAGGGAGGGATGTAGGAATGAAGGGAGAGAGAAGTGTTAAAGAGAATGAGAGAGAGGGGGAAGGAGGAAAGTGGACAGATTGAGAGAGAGAAGGGAGGATGATAGAGGCAAAGAAGGATGGGTTAGATAGAGAGAAGTGGAGAGGGAAGGTGGGTGGGAGGAAGTAGAGAGATAATGGTGAGATAGAGAGTAGAGAGAGAGAGAAGGAGAAGTAGAGAGAGAGGTAGGGAGGGAAAAAGAGAGAGGTGATAGAGAGAGAGGAGGGAGGGAGAGGGATAGAAAGAAGTAGAGAGGGAAGGAGGGAGGGATAGAGTGACAAAGGGAGAGAGAAGTGAAATAGAGATAATGAGAGAGAGGGGGAGGAGGAAGGTGGAAGGTGGAGAGATTGAGAGAGAGGAGGGAGGGTGAGAGAGAGGCAAAGAGGGATAGCATAGAGAGAGAGAGAGCAAGAGAGAATGGTAAGATAAAGAGAAGTAGGATTTTTCCTCTTGCTCTCTACCATCCTAATGATGGATCACAGAGTGTGATCCAAAACGTTGATGCAAAAAACTTCTACACAATCTAATCCAAAAATGTAACTGAATTATAAGATCTTCAAAAAACTAGAATTTGCATTATAACTCCTAGAGATCTGAAACCACTCTCAAAAATCCTAAAACTATATACATGTAATATAACTTAAAGTATAAGCATTCTTATATCTAATTTTTTATTTCATGTATATAGTTTCAATGAAACATAAGTACAAGAAAGAGAAAAAAAAAAGAGAGAATTGTTTTCAATACAGACCATAACAAAAGCACATTATAACTCACTCTCATTTTTTCAATGCATTCACAAAATTCAAGCATGTTATAACACACTCGTGTTTTTTCAATGCATTCAAATAACATGAGTACATTATAATGAGCTCATGTTTTTAAAAAATGCAAACCATAACACACTCATGTTTTGTCTTGGTGATGACCAAGCCTAGGTTTGGTCACTACCAATCCATACACAAGCACACATTTTTAGAACATGCTCACATTTTTACTATTTTGAGACCAAAAAATGAAGTGGCCACTTTTGGCCCCCCATGTTTGTGCACTTACCCATATAAACCCATACCTTTCTAGTGCAATCATCAAGAAAAGTGACAAAATATTAGACCACCATCACAACTCCCACTTTAACGTGACTCTAACACATACAAAGTGCCTAATTTTCTACCTCTTGCAATCACTAAGGCTCCTTTGATCACCTTCCAAGTGTTGGACTCAAAAGTGATGCTACAACCTGTAGAAGTTGAGAAAATACACCTTCACAAACCCCGAAGATCACCTGCATGCAAATAACCTGTCAAAAAAGAAGAGATGGAGACAAACAAGCAAGGGTTCTCTGAAAACTGAAAATATATATATCAGAGAGAATGAGAGAATGAATTGATATGAATATACAATGGGATCAATCCTTATAAAAGGAGATCATGCAAACCCTAAAGAAACCTTAATAGGAAAAACCCTAAAAGAAGCCCTAATAGGAAAACATTTAATAATTAATATAATTATTAAATGTCACTTTATGCAAACTAACTGAAAAAGTGGTGTGCAAAACAAAGCACACATGCATGAGGTTGGAATCATATGGATCCATTGTCATCGTGGAGGGACACTCACTGGACAAAGGTGTGATGGCAAAACAAAGGCACTACACAACCCCCCATGGCACTTTATAAAACAATGCAAGTACAAAATATGGCACAACCTTATATGCAAAATCCCCAAAATACATGTACAATAGTGTGGCACTTTATCTCAGTGCGTTTACATAAAAGATTGCTTACAAATGATGCTCAAAATGCCCAAAAAAGGACAAAAAAGCTGGAAATACATGAAGGACAGCCAAAAAAGTGACTGTAGAATGCACCAACAGAAAAAATAAGTGATGAAACCCACACCATTGGAAAGATGACACAACCAACTTTCCGACGATATCGTATGCCCAAGTTACGGCCTCTGGAAGAAAACAGGTCCAAATGGGAAAAAAGTCAGCGCTGCATTAAATTTGACGTTCATACAACCGTTGCAGCAAAAATGCGGGCTTAAATTTGATGGCCAAATGGCCGTCACCGCATTTGCACAATTTGGCTTATGACGAAAAAATTTAAAAAAATTAAAAACAATAAAAAACTTTTGATTTTTTTAAAAAAAATCATAAAAAAACATTGAGTTTTTTTTATTTAAAAAAAAACTTTAAAAAAAAAATGGCAGCCCTATGTACCGCCAGTCGGCTAATAGTACGCCGATAGGGCGCCCGTAGACCTGTGTATGCAGGTACCTGCGGGTACCTTACACAGGCCTAAGCAAGCCTTAAAATCTGCTTTTTTATTTATTTATTTTAATAAAAAATTAAAAAAAATTACAATGGAAAAACTACGAAAAATGCATAAATAATTTATTTTTATTTTTTGATGAAAAAAATGATGCGGAAAAAGAAATTCCGAAAAAAAAAAAAAAAATTTACCATGCAGACGGACGGCTGTACGGATGGTCGTATGGGTAAAAAAATTTTGCCCTTCAAATCAACTTTGTCCAAAATGGACGAATGAACAGTTGATTTAGGGGTTTTGGACCGCTGCGGACACAATGGTGAGGTTCGTTTGGGCTCAAAATGCTTTAAATTATAGGTATGCCCTGGATCAAAAAAACAAACCCCAAACCCTTGAAGCTCCAAAAATCTTCAAAACAAGAACAAGAAGCAGCAAGTCTGGAGCTCTGATACCATGTAGAATTTGAGAAAATACAACTTCACAAACCTCAAAGATCACCTACATGCAAATAACCTGTCACAAAAGAAAAGATGGAGACAAACAAGCAAGGGTTCTCTGAAAACTGAAAATATATATATCAGAGAGAATGAGAGAATGAATTGATATGAATATACAATGGGATCAATCCTTATAAAAGGAGATCATGCAAACCCTAAAGAAACCCTAATAGGAAAAACCTTAAAAGAAGCCCTAATAGGAAAAAATTTAATAATTAATATAATTATTAAATGTCACTTTATGCAAACTAATGTGAAATCTTAAGAAGGGAATAAAGGTAACTTAATCAACATAATTAAGTTAAAACCTTTACTCTAACACAACCTTGAGAATCTAGCTATCTTGTAGAAATAAGTTTTCTTTTGAGTTGTGGGACATGTCTCACATCCCGTAGCAGCCAATTATTTCCATTTTTAATTTCAATAATACATCTCCTTTACTAACAATAATAAAAGGTTCATCGTTACCAAGATAGACCTTACCAAAGTTGTCTTCTTGATAGTCTTTGAAAACTTCCCACCACGAAGAGGAATGAAAAGAAGCACCAAAATCCAACACCCAAACATTCGTTGTAGTTTCTCCTAAAGATAACACAAGTGCACCTTCATCATCTTCATATGTTGCATTTACCTCATTTTCTTTTGATTGACTCTTAACTTCTTGAATGACCATCAATTCTTCTTTTAAGTGGCCTTACTTTACACAAAACCAACATTTTGTATTCATGCCCTTGGATTTAGTTCTTTTGTGAGATTTAGATATTCTTCTATTATTATGTCTACCCCATTCTTCAGATCTCCCCCTACTTCCAAAAATCAAAGCCTCTTTGAATGAAGTACTTTGATGTTTTCTTTGCATGTCTTTGTTGAGAATAATTGCAGCCACATCATCAAAGTTCAACACATTTCCTTTCGTGTTGGATCCTTTATTTTCGAATATCGAGTTACTAACTACCATTACAACACCTTCCCAATTATTGGGAAGAGAACACAATAGTAAGATGGATTTTATTTTATCTTCAAATTTAATATCAATATAAATTAATTGGTTGATCAAGGAGTATTAAAATCATTCAAATGGTTGGAAATATTGCTACCTTCTTTTATCTTCAAGTTGAACAATTTCTTAATTAAGAAGACTTTATTACAAGTGAAAGCCCTCTTATACATGTCAGAAAATCAGTCCTATAAACCCTTCATTGCCTTCTATGTTGCAATAATGAATGCATTGATTGAAAGAGAGAGGATAATGGTTGTCTTTTCTTTCTTGTACAATATTTCCCAATCCTCATTCACACACAACAATACATTTCTTGGACTTTTCCTCTAACATAATTATGAGGTCTTTTTGAATCAGTTTGCAGTTTCCACATGCCAAAGTTTTGACTCGAAGACTTTTCAATTTTTCCTTCCTTGAGCACTTCTAAATTGGCTCAAATTTGATACCACTTTTTGATAATAAAGAGCAAATAAACAAAAGCACAAAATTCAGATTTAACCAAAGTAGATGCATAGAGAAAAAACACACAACACAACAATTTACGACAGTTCACTTGTAATGGCTATGTCCACGAAAAAAGCAAGGGAAATTCTATTTTATTATCTTCACAACAACGTATACAAAGAGTTTTTCATAAGATGTTTTTTTTATGACAAATGAAGTCTCATTTTATTGTAGAAGGGAACATCGAACAAGAAAGGGACATAGCAAAATGTGAAGGTTCATGGATCAAAGAGGCTCGTTGGACTTCACCAATCAACACTTATGAGCCAACCATAGAATTGTAGCATTACTTCAAAATTCCATAGAAGATCCAACCTTATAATTGTAGTGTCGCTTCAAAATTTTGCAGAAGATTGGCCTATAGGAAGGACAAGAATGGCAGAATCTTATGGCTTCTTTGGATAATTTATAGATAGCAAGTATTTTCAATTTTAGTTTTGAAATTTTTGAAATTTTGAGGATTGACTCTGCACTAATGGACATACTTCTTAGACTCATCATTCTTTCTTCCTGAAAGAACCTCTACAAGCGACAAATTTGCTTCTTCTTGTTCCTTTTTGTTGATGGTGTCTTGTGGATATTTCATAGAAGTAAGAGTATCAACAAGTGCACACCATATAATCATGACTTGTCAACCTCATTTGATAGTGTGTGGGATCTTTGGATGCATCATTGTGGGATTTTTGTCATGATCCTCACCATTGGTCCCCATCACCCTCACATTTAATTCTATTTTATACTAGGTGTTATTAGTGGGGTCTACCTCTAATCATATTAAAAATATTTTAACTACACAGTCCCTTTCCAGAACCCACATGGTGTTCTTCTAGGAGTTATAAGGGAAATATAAACAATTAGTTGCTTGCAAACAACATAAGTCGTTTGATTTTCTACAATCAACTTCATTTGATAGCCCATGTGGTGTGAGGCCATTTTCTAGTTTTCCTTAGTTGTAATGGTGCTTTGTGATTCAATTTGAGCACCTACAATCTCTACTTTATATTTCATCTAATTTTATATATAGATTATGTATCAAGTAGGAATATCAATTGATAAAATTAAAATTTGTGTCTACAAGTATCATGAGCATTCATTTGCAACTAAATTCTTTTGTGAAATAAAAAATGGTTTTAAGTTCAAGTATCTACTTCTTCAATAATAAGAAGAAGAGATTAATAAAAATATGTGTGGTACCTCGAAATAAAGGTGTTACTTCATTACATATAAATTGATACTTCGGGTAGGTTTCCAAGTGATTACCTGGCACATTAGAGATGGTACAAACAATAGTCATCTTGGGCCAATAAGTTTACACACTAGAATTATAATAGAAACCCTTAAAATGTGTATCTCCACACAAAAGGTAGTATTAATTGTAAATCATAAATTGTATGATGGTGTTGAAGATGTTAGGAATGGTATTCACAAGATTTTGCTTTACAAACTCATCAAAAAGATAATAAAGCCTCTTAATTAAACCTTGTGTACCTAGGAGTGCTTATTAAAAAATTTCCCTTTGAACTATTTTAATCCTTCCAAATTCCTGAAAATCCCTTGTTTTGCAAGGGTTTCTTTAAAAAAAATTGTATTAGGGCTTTGGAAAGACCCTAAACCTTCATTTAAACCTTAAGTCCTGCTCAATCCCTTGCACTTTTCTTATATTTGGTCATTGACTATTGGTTTTGGTGCCACAACCTTTAAGTTGTGTCTCCAATGCCTTTGTCTCATTTTCTTATTGACCCCATTTGCTCAAATATTGATTGGGCATGTTGAAATTATGTGCTTTAAAAATTGTTTGAACCCTTGTACTTTTTTGTGTCCCACAAAATATGTGGCATCATTTCACGCAATCTCTTCAATTCACTAAGCTCTTTTCATGTTACTATTTTCCTACCATGATTTTTTGAAGTAACCTTTTGCTTCCCATTGTTGCTACCTTGTATGGGTCTTAAGCCAATCAAATCATAAGCTTTATTATCTCATACTCTTCTTAATTGGTAACATATTTTTCCATATCTTGGTAACTTAAGTTTTCTAATGAATTCCTTTTAATCATGTGTTATCAGACACCCTTTCCTAGTGACATATATTGCTCTAGTTACTACACGTGCCTTTTAGACCTTTTAAGTTGCACTAGCTATATGCATTGTGGGACCCTTATTTTGAAAAGGTTATCTTCGTAAATGAGTGAAACTCTTTTATATATGAAATAAGAATGGATTTTTTGTGTTTTGTGCTAACTTAAACCTTCATTGATTAATTTAAGTTGAGTCTCAATTCCTTCGAACTCCTAAAATTGTGTCATGTGTCTTATCTTGTTTCTTCTTAGTGTTTCATAGAGGAAAGCATTGTGGGGAAGCATACATGGTATTCCTTTTGTTATCACGAGTCCCCAAAATGATGACACATACCTCGATGTTGTGCAAAATTCCACAAGGTTTCCTTTGTGGAAAGAATTTAAAATCTTTGTGATCACCATTGTTTTCCATTAGATTGATGGTCCACATGTTCAAAAATGAAAAAATAACTACTATTGGTCGTGCGTTCAATCAGACAAAGACATTATTTGTGGATTTAACATGCATCTACCAAATCCTTGAGGGTATTTTCTTAATTACATGCATTTGCATCATTCAAGACACAAGGTGAAGGTTGCCGAGAAAAAATATTATAGATTTTTGAGCGAACGAGGGTTTTTTTTGACATTTCTAGGGCTTACAACAAGTGAAAAAATAGTAAGTAAATTCAATCTATCTATGTGTGTCTTGGTATGGAAGAAGGATTTCTAGTTTTCTAGAGTCATAAATTGAAATCCTAGGGTTTTGAAAGGGTAGAAATTGTTTAAAATTTTACAGAAATATTCTCCTAATTTTAAAAAAAATTAAAAGCCCTAGTTTGTAAACATTAAAACCCTAGAAAGGAAACAATGGTCGAAACATCAAGAGGTTTAAAAAGAGGGTTAGACAATGACATTATGGCTCATATTCCTAGGTCATACAAGAGGTATACCAAACTATATATAAATAAAAACATGTTGGCTTTGAGCCTCATCAAGACCATTATATTTAGCACCATAGGATAAAATTTGCTAATTGGGGATTCACATAAATTAAATCGACTAGAAATTTTAGATTGAATAAAACTAGATCTCCAATATTAGTTTTATTAGCCATGTTTGACATCAATGTTACAAGTTTTATATGGAGCTGTCAATTATGAATTTTGAGTAAGCCCAACAATTAGAAATCAATCGTAACACTCTAATTGTTCAACAAAGATAAGTTCTCTAAGTTTTACCTTCAAGTGAATAAACTAGGTTAATTTCCTAATGCAATAAAAAAAATCTTTCCAAAGAGATATTAAATGAGCATAAATATCATAACACACTTCTGAACATTGATTTCATTCATATTGTAAATATTTACATATTTCAAAGATGAATTACAATTAAAACATACATATCTTTTCTAAGCTTCCTTCGGCAATAGATGTACAACAATCCAGGAAGATTGGACCTCGAACCTTGGCTACCAACTAAATAAGGGAAGCATCACTCAAGCGCTTTTCTGCCAACCACGGACTCTTATGTGGTCCCCCGCACATCTGCCACATGTGGCAAGATGGCCCTACCCTTCAATGAAGAATTTGGTTTGATAACCTCATAACTACATGGCCTATATGAACTCAGTGTTTTTCCCTACATGACTAGTACTTGTATACATCCTAACTTGTATGTCAATCATGGACTAGCATGCATTAAAGGAACATAGTGAAATTGACAGCGTAACTAGTGGCAAATTACACTTCCCTGGCTCAATTTTCCTCAAGATCATTTGTACACTATACATAGGTAATCCCTTTATGAGGTAATCTTTAACCACAAGAACAACCTATCCCCCCTTGTAATTTAAGCATATCTACTAAGTAGATTCCCTCTTTTAAGCTATTCCCAACGTAAGATCAACAAATCCAAATAGGAACTATGAACTACCTATAGTTCGGTATCAAAACAACTTGAATCAAATACTTCATAGCTAATCAAGCAGCTTCATTTCCTAGTATATAATACTATGTAGATAATCACTCCTTAATATGGAGTATGTACAAATAATATCTTGCAATCACATTGACAAGAGAAGATAGATTCTTTTACTTCATATATGAAATGACAATCTTTACCTATACTTGCAAATCTATTATTATCACACAAAAACACCTTAACATTCAATCTTTTTGAACAATAAAACATAAAAGAATAGAGCACATGCTTGTGAACGCTTAAATCCAATTTACTAGACAGATTCTCTACTTTGTTCTTTCCAAAATCATCTTGCTAAGCTTCTCTTCAATACTCTAATCCACCCTAGAAGTAACTTACAATAGCTCACTTACTCTAACCTCAAAATTTACTCTCAACTCTAAAAATGAATTACTCTGTTATAAAATCAACAGAGTGCAAGTATAAACGACGTCCAAATGAGAAGAGTATCTCATCTATTTATACAAAAATGTGAGACATTGGTGCCTATAGGTATGCTAAATAAATTGACACCTTACAATGTAATATAATTCGACTCAACAATTCGAGTAAAAAGGTGGCAGCGATTCAAGTGAATACTCAGCTAATGAAACAATATATCGACCTCCTAATGAGCCAACTATGGTTTGACTAGTTTATGTTTGCACATGTTAATCAACATCAAATCGATTTGCAGCAACAAACTTCTATTTGGTTTAACCAATTTTATAAGTTGGTGCCACCAAATCGCCTCATTCCCTATTAACTAGGTCATTGTTTTCACTCAAAAGAATAAGTCTTATTCTTGTTTTAGTGTTTAAAGATTTTGACTTGGTCTTTGTTTTACATCTAGCACTTATCAAAAGTGTCAACTCTTTTTAATGCATACTTATCAACTTGATAGCCCATGATGTGGAGTCTTATACTCATGTTTTATACCCATTATACATTTTTATGATATTTTCACATTACCACTTATGTTTACTTGCTACGCTTTATGTGTTGGATTCATTATTCCATGGCACGGGTTTAATATGCATACATGTGCTATGTTAAAACATCGTTATAATGCTTTCATTCAAATGCTTTATTCAGTGTATAAACTTGTTTATATATTTGTATATATATGTATATATATCACTATTAACATCCATCAATAACAAACTTAAGGAATGGACTTACCTATTCCAAAACTACGACTTGACTTAACCATTCTATATGTGAGTGTGTGAGAGTTTAGTTTAGGAATATTAAATAGCATTTGATTGAATATTAAAGTCATTTAATATTCGATTGAATATTTCCATGATATTATTTGAAAATAATATTATATATACTTATATACATATGTACATATATACATGCATATAATGATTTACGTGTATGGATGTCCCATTACATCGATACATATATGTATGTCAATATGTATATATGCATATATCACATATATACATTTACTCATACAATCATTCACAAATATTTTCCAACCTATTGATTATTCATATATACATGTTTGATGTATATATCCATATATATATATATATATATATATATACATGTCTTATTTGTCCATATGATACCCTCATGTCCATGAGAAATCTGTCCATTAGCATACGGAGGTACATCTACCTTCGTATACTCGTGTATGTATTAACTCATGTACATGGGCTTATTGTCGACATGCATATGTATACGTATATATATATGTGTTCTATGTATATATTTCTAATCGATTACATAAAGAACATATAAGAAAGAGATTTCACCAACCAAGCACTTAACACAAATCCAAATACTCTCAAATGAGATCACAACCTAACTATTATACGAACAAACCAAACTTAAGGAATGGACTTACCTATTCCAAAACTACAACTTGACTTAACCATTCTATATGTGAGTGTGAGAGTTTAGTTTAGGTCGTGTTAAGGGTTACCAAGCCAAATCCTTCTCTTGAGTGATACTTCCCCTCTTTCCAAAGGCTTGATCCATGTATTTGCATCAAACTTAACACAATTGCGATAGTAGTTAGTCGTTCACAATGTTGTACCCCAAATTAAAATTTTCGCTACACTTAGGCATTTTGAAGAGTTGAGTCAAGATACTGTTAAATCTGTCAAAAAAGGTCAAAATGGAGGTCTGCATGTCTTGCATGGGGGTCATAAATTTGAAATTTTTAAAATCTAACAATCTGGGTCGGTTCAAAAAGACCAAACCTACAATACCCAGATTCCAGTTTTTCATCCCTAAATTTTAGGAAAATTTCTATTTTTAGCAGTTTTCTAAAAATAGAAACTTTTTCTGGGTTTTTTTGGGTTTCTTACGAAATGGATACTTGTAAAATTTTCTAAAAATAGAAAGTTTGGCCATTAGGGTTAAGACTGATTTTGATTGGCTTAAAATACTTCCTCATCAGACTAGTGCAATCAGAATCACAAAAAGGTCAGTTTTACTCTACTAGGTCTATTCTGCTTTTTCAGAAGCTGCTTCGGAGATCCAAGGTCATTGATGGAAGTTAGTCAGCTGTCAGGTGTCAGAATCAAGAGTTCAAGCATCAAACAGAGACTGTCAATGAACAATGTGCACGAGAAATGAGGAACAAGCTAAGGAAGTTGAAAAAAGAAAAATGTCAAATTTTATCTAAGTCTGGAGGTTTCAAGCGCCCCTGTCAAGAAGAGGCGCCCATGTTTCAATGCCTTAGAAAAAATTTCATCTTGGCAGCCAAAGGCAATGGAAACACGTGTTACGAGGTAAAATTGAAAAATTGATAAAATTTTCTAACACTGCCAGCCATGGGCGCTTCTGAAGGAGAAAGGCGCCCATCTTTTCAAGAGGTCAAAAGTCAAAATCAGGGTTTCCATCTCCAGGTCAATGTTGCTCAGAATCATCCTAGCTCCGCAACAAATCAGCTGACATGCTCGTCAGATCATCCAGTCACTGGCAAATCCAAGACGAACAGGAGCCATAGGGAGAGGTATTTTAAAACTCTGAAGATGAAGAAAACGAAATAAAATCTAAGTCTAGATAAGATGGGCGCCATACCTCAAGAAGGGCGCCCAAACTTTTGAGATAACAGATGGTCAAATTTGCAAAATACTCCTCCAGCATAACTTCGTCAGACTAGATCCAGCTCTCCAATGAATCCGTCAGCTCGTCCGTCAGAGTCAACAGTCATCAGATATCGCCAGGCGAACAAAGGAGAAAAAGTGCGAGAAATGGCAAAAAGTGGAAAGCAACAGTGAAAATTCAAAAATAAAAACTAACACTGGAAGCAATGAGCGCCCTTGAAGGAGAAGGGCGCCTAGGGTTTAAGGCCACTAGAAACCGGTTTTCGGAAATGAGTGATCCAGAGGACCCCTTCCAGATTCATCTCAGTTGTCCAGTGAACTTGATAGCCAGTCAATCTAACAAGTACAACACTCTGAATAGTGAAATCATCTGAAGGTCAGAAGACAAGCATAAAGATTGAAGATCATGAAAATGGCTAATGTTAGAGTAAAGGTCTTAACTTAATTATGCTGATTAAGTTACCTTTATTCCCTTCTTAAGATTTCACGTTAGTTTGCATAAAGTGACATTTAATAATTATATTAATTATTAAATGTTATCCTATTAGGACTTCTATTAGGGTTTGCATGATCTCCTTTTTATAAGGATTGATCCCATTGTATTTCATATCAATTCATTCCCTCATTCTCTCTGATATATACATTTTCAGTTTTCAGAGAACCCTTGCTTGTTTGTCTCCATCTCTTCTTTTGTGACAGGTTATTTGCATGCAGGTGATCTTTGGGGTTTGTGGTGTTGTATTTTCTCAACTCCTACATGGTATCAGAGCTCCACACCTGCAGCTTCCTGTTCTTGTTTTGAAGATTTTTGGAGCTTCAAGGGTTTGGGGTTTGTTTTCTTGATCTAGGGCATACCTGCAATTTTGAAGCATTTTCAGCTCAAATGGACATTTTCATTGCGTCCGTAACGGTCCAAAACACCTAAATCGACTGTCCATTCGTCCATTTTGGACAAAGTCAAAATTTGAGGCAAAATTTTTTTACAACTACAGCGGTACGGCCGTCGCCTGCACGCGATTCGGAAAATACTAGTAAAAATATTTTTTTTTCCGAATTTATTTTATCTGAAAAACACATTGTAATGTTTTTTTGATTTTTTATTTATCAAAAAAAATATATAAACGCAAGTTTCAAACGCCTTTTTACAGCTTGCAGGTCGGCTCGTCTGCGGGTCCCTGCGCAGGCAGGGACGGTACCCAAGGGTACCGCCGCCTGTCCTTACAGCAGGCGGCCCTTGGGCGCCGCCCCCAACCTACCAAGCCACCCCATATTGTGCGAACCCCCATTGTGTTTTTTTAAATTACAAATAAAAAATGTATTTTTTATGATTTAAAAAAAAAAAATCAACATACTTTTTTTTTTTTAATATAAAAACAATTTTTTCATTTATAGCCCAATCGCACTTTTATGGTTTGGTCCAAATTTAACACAGTTTTTGTTGCGACGGCCGTATGACCGTCAAATTTAACCTAGCACTGGTTTTTTCCCTCTTTGGAGCTGATTTATTCTGGAGGCCGTAACTTGGGCATACGATATCGTTTTTTGGAAAATGAGATATCGTCGGAAATCTGGTTTTCTCATCTTTCTAGTGGTGTGGGTCTCATCACATCTTTTTTCCATTGGTGCATTCTACAACCAATTGAAGACAAAAGGGCTATTTTCAGTCTCAAGCTCATAACTTTTGATCAGTTTCTTTGTTTTTCGCAATCTCAACGGCGTTGGAACCGTATTTTAGGGCTCTTCAGTTTCATCCATTCCATTTTTCCAGATTTCTCTCTAGGTATATTTTATTCAGTTATTTGTGTTTTCACACTCTGGTGGATTACTTGGACATATTTGCTCTTGGAAACTTTTTGTTCGCATGGGATGCTTTGTTCTTGGTTGTTCTTCATGTATTTACAGCATCTTGTCCTTTTTGGACATTTTGAGCATCATTTGTAAGCTATCTTTTATGTAAACGCACTAAGATAAAGTGCCGCACTATTGTACATGCATCTTTTGGGGATTTTGCACATAAGGTTGTGCCATATTTTGTACTCGCACTAATATTATAAAGTGCCATGAGGGGTTGTGTAGTTTGCCTTTGTTTTGCCATCACATCTTTGTCTGGTGAGTGTCCCTCCACGACGACAGTGGATCATATGATTCCAGCCTCCTGCATGTGTGCTTTGTTTTGCACACCACTTTTTCAGTTGCAGGTGCTTTCTTGTGCACTTTCAGATGTTGTATCTTTTTCTTCATGCACTACAGGGTGTTGCACACCATTTCAGTTGATCTGTAAGGCTCTCCCAGTTCAACATTATGGGGGGGTATTATATTGTTCGTGCTAATTCTTCCTTGGTTTCGCCTTGGAAGGAATCTTCCATTCTCAGTTGATCAGTGTTTCAGACTATTGGTTCTTGTGCCATCTGTATCTTCGTTCCAGGTGTTTTCCTTTGTTTTCCATCTGATTCGAGGAGTGTCATATGGGAACTTATGCAGATTGTTGTCTTCTTGTTCCTGATCATCCTATCTTCAGCGGAGGTTCTTCAACACCATAGTAGTCATCTTTCGACAGTTGTTTGCAGCTTCTTCTGCTTCAGTGATGTCTCTTCTTGGCTTTCTTCTTCTCTTTTTGGAGTAGAGCTTTTTCCCATGAGGTATTCTCTATTTCTCCATTTTACAGAGATTTGGTTGTATTTGGGTACCTGATCTAGCCTAGTTGTCGGGACCCATGTTGCCTTCTTGCATTGTAGTTACCTTTGCTTTTCTGCATTTGTTTGTGGTTGCACTGTTGCTCATCTTAAGGGGGGGTGTTAGAGTAAAGGTCTTAACTTAATTATGTTGATTAATTTACCTTTATTCCCTTCTTAAGATTTCACGTTAGTTTGCATAAAATGACATTTAATAATTATATTAATTATTAAATGTTATCCTATTAGGACTTCTATTAGGGTTTTTCCTATTAGGGTTTTATTAGGGTTTGCATGATCTCCTTTTTATAAGGATTGATCCCATTGTATTTCATATCAATTCATTTTCTCATTCTCTCTGATATATACATTTTCAGTTTTCAGAGAACCCTTGCTTGTTTGTCTCCATCTCTTCTTTTGTGACAGGTTATTTGCATGCAGGTGATCTTCGGGGTTTGTGGTGTTGTATTTTCTCAACTCCTACAACTAACACTGGAAGAAATGGGTGCCCTTATCAGGGATAGGCACCTGACATTTCGAAGGGACAAATGAAGTTTTTAGCAGATGAGGTCTCTAGAACAAAGTTGTTAGATGTGATCAGGCTCCGCGATACAAGAATCAGTTCATTCATCGGACAAATCCAGAGACAGGGAGACAAAGTTGAAGCAGGGTCAGAAAGTGAACAAAAGTTGAAAATGATAGAAATTTGGCTAAGTCTGGGAAGACTGGGCGCCATACCTCAAGAAGGGCGCCCATTCCTTCATGCCTTAGTTTATTTTTGCAAAATTTCAAAATTTCAAAGAGAAGAGAAATACGCCTTTACTCAAGGCATGAATTAGGTTTAGGGTTTCTTCAAGATTAGGGTTTGAGAAGTTGTTTTCAAAGCAAAAACTTATTTAAAGACACCTCTATGTATTATTTTTCATATTTTCTTGCAGGTGCCTTCAAAGAGAAACATAGCAACAACTTCAAACCTATGTTTTTCAAGATTCAAGAACCCTAACTTGCTGGTTTCTCATAAATTTTTAGATCAGAAATCAAAGAAGACCTCCTCTTTCATATTTTCTCATCGAGAACATCGAATTTGTGAAGAAGAGGGCCTATATTATCAAATTTCAGCAAGCTGATCCATTTTTGTTCTATCTTCTAGACAAATTGTTGAAGATTTCTCTCTAAGTTGCAGCAACTGCTTTTATTTTGCATGTCAGGGAAAACTTCATATTCATCCATTTCTAGTCTTCTGGGTCTATGCTAAACCTTCTTCTGGACAAAACCCATACCTCAGCTTTTTCAGAGAAACTAAAAGTTGTTGCTTTTTCAGTCAGAAGCTAGAGTTTTCAAAATCTAATCAACTGGGTCCATTCAGATTATGCTCGAGAACAATACCCAGATGTCAGCTTTTTTCTGCTTTTTTTGAAGAAAATTAGGGTTTGCTGCTTTTTTAGTCTTCACTTCATATTTTTAAAAATGGACGATCTGGGTTGGCTTGTAACGAAATTCTAGTCAAAGCCCATATCTCAGAATAAATCTAAAAAAATTCGTCCGTTGGAAGAAGAAAAATCAGCAAGCTAAATTTAGAAAGTTTGCCAGAATTTGTTTGAACCTAGGCGTGTTTACTGTCAATCTTCAAGTCTTTCAGAATGGAATACACTCCTGCAGAGTTCAAGACCAAATCAGTGCTTTACCATGATTTTATTGAAACAACCGAAATTGACTTGCATCACATCAAGCCAGTGTTCAATATACGTCCTTTAAAAGATGCAGGCAATACCACCATCAAGCATCTTGGCCATTCAGGTCTTCTTGTAGTAGCATCCATACCTTTCTTAGTACAGAACTTAGAGTTCATAATTTCTTGCATCAAGCATTACAATCCAGCTACAAGGGAGATACAGTCAGTTGATGGGAGAATCATTTGCAGCCTAAAACCAGACATGATTGAGAAATGCTTCTCCATTCCACCATGGCCTGGAAGTGTCACCATCAATGTGGAAGAATGTGAAAGGATATGGGAAGAACATCAGGATAAATACAGCAAGAAGATTGCACATAGGTGGCTGAAAGAGAAAAATTCTACATTGCCAAAGGATGTTGGAAGAGGACAATTCAAAGATGAATTCGCCATTATAATAACCCTACTCAATTGAGTTACAGGTCAAGCAGATGCAACAAGGTTTCAGCCTTGGATGTTCTACGTGATACCTCATATAATGAAAAAGACAGAGTTCTATGACTGGCCTACATTGATCATTGATTGCTTACATCATCAGATAACTGAGTATTTTCATAGACATGCATTTCACATGGTCTCCTACCTAGTCTATTTGGTTGCCTATCAAGGTAAATTCAGAGGGTTAAACACGAAGGGTTCTTTAAACATTTAGCATGTCTACAACTACTATACTCAGTTGGAATTCACTGTTGCATCACGTCATTACAAAAGGGTGAATGAAGCATTCTTGATTTACACAATGCGGGACCTGGACAACGAGCTACATGTTCGCATCTCATCCATTGCTAGGGATGCAATATCAGAATGGGAAGATTGGTTTATTCAGTTTGCCACTTTCACTTACCTAAGGGTGTATAGTTATTCAGGGGCTCCACTTATGTTACCGAGGTATCCATCAGATGAGGTAGTATGCATGGAATTCTTCAGGCAGATTTCAAATGTTCACACCCATTTGCATAACAAAAAGAAACCAACCTTTAGCTTTCCTTTTGCTTTAGGTATTTACACATGTAGATCATCTGCGGAAGCTAAACTAATGGGTAACGAGTTAGACAAATTTGGTCTCAAGCCTTTCAGCGAGAGACGATTATATGATCCCCATGGCTTCTATGCATCTAGACTTGGTTAGAACTATGCTCATATGCCCGCACTTGAAGACTTCTAGGCTAATTGCAGAGACGAGTATGAGGTGAGAAGGCGAAGTCACAATAGGTTAACCCTTCATCAGATGAAAGATTGCTTATCATAAGATATTGAACGGTTGTCAGATGATGAGGGGGATGTAATTCTTCTAGCCTACACTAGAAATAAGGTTGAGCAGCAACCTCTTTCACAGGTCAACTGGTCTCATAAAGAATGTATCACAGTGGAAGAAAGGACAAGACATTGGTAGAGTACAGTAAGACTTTCTTGATTCTAAAGAGAAGGGAGTCTATTCCAGTAGCAGAGCCGCCAAAGAAACATTCATCTCTTCCCTCTTCTTCAAGAGTGCAACCAAAGAACAAAGAAAAAGTTCAGTCTCAAGAGGTCACAAAGGGCAGTAGATCAACAAAGAGTGCTAAAAGGAGGTTGGATTATACAGGGATTGTTATACAGGAGCAACCTACAACTGAAACAGAAGTTCCTCAACCAGAGCCCATACATCAAGAAGAAGTACAACATGATGAACCTTTGATACAAGAAACTCTACCATCTCCTAGGTCTTTGCCAATTCACATTGATTTGGAAGACGAGGAGATAGAGGCCAATGTTATAATTATTCCTCCCTTGGATGTTAATAGAAATACCACATCTTGGCTTGAGAGCTCCTTGGGAAGGACAAGAAGAAGGCCTTCGTATCAAGTGAATGTTGATGACCTTATCACATACCAGGAAGCACCCGAGAAGAAGGCCAAGAAACAAATGCATTTTGAGAGGAATCTTGAGGGTGAAATGGTCATGGAGACAGCCACACCTCTTGAAGATAAAATAAGAGATGAGGTGGATGTTGATGATTTTATCATGGTCAAAGCAAAGCTTGGTAAAAGTACTCGACATGCTGATATAAGTTTGTTTAAAATGGTAACAGAAAACATTCAAGAAAGAGTGCAATAGGATGGAGTAGACAAGGCATCCCTCAAAGCTGAAAATCGTCAACTCCGGTTATGTATATCAAATCTTATCCAAGGAACCTCACAAACAACTCAGTTGCTGCCTCAAGTCTTAGAAACACCAGTTGATCAGCAGCAATTAAGGCAGTTAGTTATTTGTGGAAAACAAACTAATGAGTGGGTTGAAGAGATCATCAACAGAGGAAAAGAGGTCCTAACACAAGTCTTCCAGTTGAGATACAAGGCTCATGATAACAAGACATAAGTGTCTTTAGTACCTTCTCTTTGTTATCGTCTAGTGTTGTTCACTTTGTGTAAGGAGCAAGTTTGGATGCCTCTTTAGCTACAAATACTTGTTTAGTGCATGTGTTGTGTTGATTATAATTAGGTTGATCGCATGTTGCAAGCGTGTTGCTACAATTTGTTGTCCCGAAGTTGTAATCCTTGTTCCAGAAACTTGAGTAAATAAAATCTTGAGCGTTCTTTGTCTACCCTGATATAAATATCTCAAGTTTTTGTCTATTTGTTTTGTGTTAGAAGTATGAGTAAATAAAATCTTGAGCGTGCTTTGTCTGCCTTGAAATAAAAGTCTCGTATTTCCGTAATAATTTTATGATCTCTTTTTCAGCTTGCCTTAAAATGTATGTTGAAGAATAGTTTGTTTAAGTATCTTTGTTAGAAATCAAACTCGTCCATTTCTAAACTCTCTTGCTCTGCATTTACTTGAGAGGGTAGAAACGTTTTAAGTGTAGGTTAAGTTGTAGCTGTCTAGTTTCATTAAAGGGAAAACCTCAGCCGCAACATCTAGTGTTCTATAACCTTGTGTTCTCGCAGCTGAACCAAAAAGATAGGCGTAATTAAGTTTAGATTACTTTTCTTTATGCAACTCAACAAAAGAGGGAGCTTCCCCTCCTAATTCGAAGAGCAGTTTACTGCACATAGTTGTCCGTTTCCATAACGCATTCCAGAGGTGCAATTTGAAACGCCAACACACAATACCATCATTTACATTATATAAATCATCATTGAAATATTAAATTCAATAAACATCATTTCCACATATTCATTTCAACATAACATCAAATCAAATTGGCATTCATTCATTATTATCCTAATGATACAATTAAAAAAAGTACAAGCACATGATTTCTAATCAGAATTGCAAACACATTCAAATATTCAATATTTTAACCAATCATAGTGATAGTAAATATGTACACACACAACAGGGTATAACATCAGGGTTGTACAAACCATTTCCCTACCTAAAAACCCTAGAAAAGAATCTTTAAGGATTTTTTTTGGAGGTCTTCCTAAGAATAAGAGAAGAAATGATTATAGTTTTATTTTATTTTTATGATGGATATTTTATCAATATATGTGTGTTGATATCTTCTAAAAAGATCTAGTGAAAAGGAGCGATGCAGTAGAATTATTTTTAATAATGTGTGAATACATTTTGATATTCTAAGAAGTATTATCTCTAGTAGAAATTCCCAATTATTGAGAAATGTTTATGTACACTTTAGGAAATAATAGACACAAAATTCAAATAGTTCATTGCCTTCCAAACACAAACAAATCAAAAATTAAAGGTTGTGAATACAATGTTGGTAGAATTGTTATGGGCATATAATCAAAAGTCTCTCAAAGGTTTGGATGATAATTTGGTGTACACAATACTCATATAGTAAATATATTCATTATTCAAAGAATATTTCTCTTTTGGGAGCATGTTTTAATTTTATGGAATTGAGTTCATTTAATATTTGTTATAAATAGTCAAGTATGGGGCTAGAAAATAAATATTATGAGGTTAATAAGGCTTATAATTTTAAGGTTAATTGTACGATTTAATTCTTCCTTACATGAATTTGCACCTAAAGAGATGCATGAGTTAAGAGAAAGAAGTCGTTATTCACAAGAAAGTGAGCTAGACTAGGTGGGAAAATAGGAGAAATGGTTGATTGGTGAAAAGGGGCATGCTTTGAATAAGGCTAAATAGATGTATTATCAAGATGTGGAAAAAAAGTTGCTACATTTAATTTTTTATTGAGGATTTTGGGGACCCCCTAGTTGGGGATGTATGATTTGAAAATTGGTTTGGATATTTATATCAAGTTGGTTATATATTAAAGAACATGCTACAAGAGTTCTTATAGTAAAGAGAAAAGGTATTGATGACTTGAAGAGTATTTCATATTGATGTAAGTCTACATGTAGCAAAGGATAATATCTTTGTATTGCCTCCATTGTAACATATTCAAATTCTAAACTTTTGTGTCAAAATATCTCAATGGGTCATTCTTAAATACAAATATCTCAGGTGTTTTTGATGTATAGGTCATGCATTAGATCAAAATTATCATCTCAAAGCCTTTGTCACATATCTCTTGCATTGTTTTATTTTCAATTGATTCAAGTTCATTTGTATAAAATTCAAATTTCTTGTGCTAAGTTCAATGAAGGAGTATGCTTATCTAATTCAAGCCCAAGAGTAATTGTGAAAATTGGTTGAATTTACAAAACAGTTAAATTTGAAAATTTGTATGAACTGGTATAAATTTCTTTAATGGGAATGTTTCTGGTGGCATATCTCCCAATATGACCAGTCTTTGAGTCATAATGGTTCACAGATTGTGAGATATTAAAACTTATATTTTTGCATGTGAAGTTGCAAAAACAACTAAAATTCCAATTTCAAAAAAGTTGGGCATATACCACTCACGAGTTTTGATCGTATCAGGGTTCTTGATAATGTGACAAGTTTTAGCCAAAAATACGGATCCAATCCAAGGTTATCAAAAATTCTTCATCAACGAGCTCACAAATCATTTACATTATCAAGATTTTTTGTCAATGATTTCCTGCACTTTTGTAAACAAAATTAATATCTTTTGATTCATGAAATCTTATTCGACTAGTGATTGATCATGGAATAATTGTTACAAATGATAACAATTTCAAAGTTTTTCAATGATCACGCTTTAATAATTACTTATTTTAATGACATAAATGTTTATTTTTTAAAAATAAAATTAAGTGGAAAAAAATAAACAAATAAAATTGTGAAAGTTCACAACTAAAAGAAAAAAGCAAAAAATAGAAATTGTGAAAAATCACAACCTACAAGTCAAAAAGTGAGGTTGTGAGATTCACAAATCACAACCCACGTCAAGTTCCATAAATTAGATTGCGAAAATACACAACCCATATTCTGAACTTAAGAAAAATTGAATTGTGAAAATACACAACCCATATTCTGAACTTAAGAAAAATTGAATTGTGAAAATACACAACCCATATTCTGAACTTAAGAAAAATTGAATTGTGAAAATACACAACCCATATTCTGAACTTAAAGAAAAAGTGAATTGTGAAAATTCACAATCCAATTTCAGTTATTTCTCCACTTAAACTACCCCTCTGTTATTGATTTGCATGAAAAATGTGGAGGCGCAAGCCAAGTTGGGGGTTGGTTGTTTGTGATCATACCTCGCTCCGATTTATGCAGACATTTCTTCTTCAAATTAACATGGAATTGCAATTGGCTGCTTAATTGACATAGAACAATATTCTTAGGACTCAAACACTTCTCTACGATATGCTTCTATGAGATGCATATATTGGAATTGTAACTCAGTCTCCTAGTATCATGGATTTTGTCAAGTGCGATGGTGTTTCCCTTTAATCTGGAGGTAAGTTCTGGTTGCCCGGAGAGACCCCCACGTAAGCTCAAATTAAGGATATTGCAAACTCATTGCTTGAATACCATAGGGATTCAACAGGTTTGAGTACAGATAGTTAGCAGATGTTGATTATCCAGGTGCAACATCTCTTGGGGCTGCTGTCTGTTGTATGGCGACTGCTAGAATGACATCAAAATATATATTTTGTTCTGGTTTAGATCTCACACTGTAAAAGAGATGAAGTGGGGAGGAGCAAAGCATTATCCCAATGATAAAGATGATGTTCAGAGAATGCACCCTCGTTCTTTATTCAAGGAATTCCTAGAAGTTGTCAAAAGAAGAAGATTTCCATGGGAAAATGTAGAAATGGATGTGATTCACTCTCTATAGATTATCCTTCGTGGTTCATTTCAAGACATTGATGATAGTGATACTAAAACTATGGTTCAAGCTCGACTAAATGATTTAAAATTGTAGGGCATTGATAAGCTTAGCTTCGTGCCAAGTGAGATGGTGCAATTGATCGAAACAGCTATTGCACCTATGTTAGTTGTAGATTCTGGTGGAATTGTAAATGGATGGAATGCAAAGGTGGGTGAAGGTCGAAGGAATGAAATTGGCTCCATCATTCTTTGTGTCTAGGAATACTACTTTCATGTTGGGGAGTCGATATATGCCCGTTGATAAGAAATCTTGAAACAAAGATTTGTTGCTTGCGTCACCCTATTGTATTTTATCATTTGAGCTAGCAGCTGTATTTTATTGTTTGATTTCAGTTAGTCGAGTGACATTGATCCTACTTTGCTCTGCAAATTATAACTTCACCATCCTATTATGCAAATGAGATATTCCCTTTCTATCCTTGTGCATGTGGTTCGAGAACTTGTTTCATCATCGATGAAAGTTAAGAATCGGGCATTAAACACCAAAATAAAATAAGACCTAAATCAATCGGTAATTTTGTCTATATTGATAAGTTTCCCTTAACTGCCAAGGGAGACTACATATAATTTTCTATGTGCCAAAAACAAAAGACAAAGGATAATCAATGGGTTAGTCTAGTTGATAATTGTTTTGAAAGCCAATAAGATTGGGTCAATGGTATTCAAAAACTATGTTATTTGGTTCTAAAACACCAATCCAATGGAAAATTGGTTAAAATTGTATTATTGTTTCGAGTTCCTAATTTTCCTCTAAAGGTCAATAGGGAGATAAAGCATATTCAACACTTTATGGTAGTTAGTAACAATCTCTTGAGCAAGGATCCAATGACAAAGTGGGTATCAACGAAACTTTCTTCAATGTTAATAACATTCTCAATTGTTGAAAAGGTAATACATTGTATTTCAAGCTTTCAACAAAGGTCAATTTACTCTCATCAGTAACTCTATGCAAGTTAATAATTACTTACAAAAGGGATTTGACTAGGATAGTTACAATAATTATCTGAGAAAATAAGGCATAGGAAGAACAACTATGATGTTGGAACAAAGCACCTAGACGAGAAGTTATCTCATGGAATGCAATTATTGTAGGCATGCAAAATATGGAGGCATGCACAAGGTGTGGGCCTGTGTGACATAATGCCTCAAAGAGATGTCATCTCAAGGAATATAATTAAATAGACTGTCATAAGTGCTAGATATGCACATAAGGTCATGTACAAATTGGGCATGTAAGGTGAAATCTACGAGGGTTTGAAGTTGTAAAGTAGTTGCTAGAGTTAGGAGGTAGCTACAATTCTGGAGAATTTTGGGTCAACACAAAATTTGCCATCGCATCCAAGAGGCATAAAAACCCTAAGATCAACTATCAAATCATCCAAATCAAAGATTTTTTTCCTAGACCCTTAGAGGAATTTTTCAAACTCCCACCATTATTTTGTTTGTACAAAATTTGTATTATATGGTTTGTACACATTTGTCAACAATCATATCCAAATATAGTCGGTAGACAAGGAATAATCTACACATATGTGTACTACACAAGCATCATCTCTATGTAGTATATGTGTCAATAGTATGATCCTGCATCATCTTGTGCAAAATATATGGTTTAGTTGGCGATTCTTTTTAAAATAGATTTTTTATTATTAAAAAAAATATTTAATTATTTTTTGTAGCACTTGGTTTCTTGTCGACAATCTTGTGTCAACAAGGGGGCTTTAAATCCCATAGGTGTCAACGAGTGGTGCAGGAAACCCACCACCACTCCCCACCGCCATTACCTAAGCAATGTGTTTTTTTAACTCAGCCAACAACGCTTGGTCACATGGTTGACCGCTAGCCAACATCCATGGGGCCTATTTTTTTCCCCTAAGGCCCTATTAAAGCAGTTTATTTCCAAGGACCATATCTTTGGACCCAGGATTTCACATTTTTCGACAATGATATATCATTGAAAAAATAGTTCCGAGCACTTTGCAGTGTTGTAGTTCATTTTGCCATATTTTGTTGCAGATGCATTTTGTTGTTGTTTGAAGTCAGATCTCCCATTTGGACCTCCAAGCTCATAACTTTTTTCTTGGATCTCTATTTTTCGTGATTCTTGTGGCATCAGAAAGGTATTGAGGAGCTCTATTTTTATGTTCATACACTTTTTCCATATTCAACCTGAAGTATATTTTATTCAGTATTTGTAAATTCCACATTGTGACTGATTACTTGGACATTCTAATACCTAGAGAAGTTATCTTTTGGGAGGCTTCATATTTAGCAGTAATTCAAATTTGGGAGGTTTCATATTAGATTTTTGTAGTATATTACTTATCTTTTATCTTGGTGCTTGTTGCTTTCATGACCGAACCAAGTTCATTTGAGGTACTCACTCCTCATAATTAAGAATGCAGGGTTACTTTGGGGTAAGTGCAAAAATATGGGGGTCCAAAAAGTGGCCAATTCACTTTTTCATCTTGAAATAGCAAAAATGTGAGCATGTTATAGTAAAATATGTATGTGTTATGGGTTAGTAGTGACTGAGCCTAGGCTCAGTCATTACCAAGCCAAAACATGAGTGTGCTATAACGTGAGTGTGTTATAATGTGTTCTCCCTATGGTTTAAATTTCATAAAACACATGTTATTTTGAATTCAAAAAGCATTGCCAAAACGCAAGCATGTTATAACACATTCGCATTTTGGTGTACATTGATTTTATTTTCTTCTCTTTTTTTCCTCTCTTTCTTCTTGTTATCTTTCAAGGAAACTATATACATGAAATATGACATTTACATATAGACATTTATCTTCTTATACTTTAAGTTATATTTCATGTATATGGTTTTAGAATGTTTGAGAGTGGTTTAAGATCTCTAGGAATTATAGTTCAAATTCTAGTTTTTGGAAGATCTTACAATTTTTTAGACTTAGCCAAATTTTAATAATCAACATGCTAAATTTTAGTAATCAAGAGGTCAAATTTTAGTAATCAACAAGTTGTCATTTTTTTTTCTCTCTCTACCTCACTCATTGTTTATCCCTTATGCTCTAGACCTCTCTCACACACACTCTCCTTCCCTCTATACTTCTATCTATCCCACATCTCTCTCTCCCTCCATCCCTCCCCCCTTTCCTCCTTCCCTCCTTCCCTCTCTAATTTTCTATATATCCCCCTCTCTCTATCTCCCCCCTCTCTCTCTTCCTTCCTCCCACCCACCTTCCCTCTCTACTTCACTCTATCTAACCTATCCCTCTCTACCTCTCTTCCTCCCTCCATCCTCTCTCTCTCAATCTATCCACCTTCCTCCTTCCCTCTCTCTCTTCCTTCATCCCACCCACCTTCCCTCTCCACTTCTCTTTATCTAACCTAAATATAACTCTCTACCTATCTATAACCCTCCTCTCTCTCTCAATCTCTCCACCTTCCTCATTCCCCCTTCTCTCTCTCATTCTTTCTATCACACTTCTCTCTCCCTCTATCCCTCCCTCATTCCCTCTCTAATTCTCTCTATCTCTCCCTCCCTCCTCTCTCCATCTCACCTCTCACCTCTCTCCCCCTACCTCTTCCTCTATCTCTATACTTCTTCCTCCCTCCTCCCCCATCTTTATCTCTTCTTCCCTATATACTTCTCTCTCTCTCTCCATCTCTACCTCTCCCTCCCTCATTCCCCCTCTCTCTCCCTCCTCTCCCTCTCTCAATATCCTAACCTTCCTCCTTCCCTTTGTGTTTATCTCTCTCACACAATCTCCCTCCCCCATATTTATCTCTCTTTCTCTCTCTCCTTATTCTCTATCTCTCATTCCCTATATAATTCTCTCTCTCTCTCTCTCCATATCTCCCTTCATCCTTCCCTCTCTCTCCCTCTCTCTCAATCTCCCCACCTCTCTCTCTCTCTTACTTCCATCCACCTTCTCTCTCTACTTCTCTCTATCTAACCCATCCCTCTCTGTCTCACTTTGTCTCCCTCCCTCCTCTCTCAATCTCTCCACCCTCCTTCCCCCTTCTCTCCCTCTCTCATTCTTTCTATCTCACTTCCCTCCCTCCTCTCTAACTATATCCCCTCTCTCCACCCTCCTTCCCCCTTCTCTCCCTCTCTCATTCTTTCTATCTCACTTCCCTCCCTCCTCTCTAACTATTTCACCTCTCTCCCCCTCCCTGCCTCTCCCTCTCTCTATCTATATCTATAATTACCCCTCCCTCCTCCCCATCTCTACCTCTCCTTCCCTATTTATAAGTATCTCTATCTCTTTCTCTCAATATCTACATTTCCCTCCCTCCTTCCCTCTATCTCCCACTCTCTCCCAATCTCTCCCTCTCTCTCAATCTCCCAGCCTTCCTCCTCTCTCTTCATCTTTATCTCGCTCTCTGGGTGCTGGCAAGAAGTTGAGTCCACTTTTTGGCCAATAAGTGGAAATGTTTTCCCTAATTTTCAGAATTTGACATCTTGACCTTAAAATTTGAAGCACTTAGAGATGGAATCTTCAAAAAAGTCATTGATCATAAAATATAGTACTCGGAGTCTAGTTTCCAAATATGTAATTTATTTCAATACCCAAATTGTACAAATTGAGGTTCAATAAGCATTTCTAAAAACCATTGTTTAAAAGTCATTTTGTTTTACCATACCATGCACGTGTACGACATCCATATTTTGACCTAAATTATTGTATTTTTCTAAATACTTTTGGGAAAAGATTTGTGACTCATTGAAGCTTGCCTTTGATATTTTTTTGTAATTTTTTATTGAATATTTTTTTTATTGTTAAATTTTTATTAGGCATATTTGTCATTTTGAAAAATCAGCGTGTACGACACGCATAAGATGACCTTAACTTATCATTTTTTTTATTTTTTATTTTTTTTAAATTGAAAAGAATTGTCTGAGTTTTGCCCTCTTGCAATCCATTCATAAAAATGTTATGTTGATAAAAAGTTATTAAAATACTAAAAAACACTAATAATTCAAGTTTATGGACCTGTTTAATTAGAAATTAAATGAAAAATTAAAAAATTAATCCAATTGTAAAAAAAATTACATATTTTGAATCTACATTGTCTAATCTATAATGGGTTTTAATTTCATCGAAAAAATCTAGAAATAAAGCCTTCAAACGTATGCCCAAAGTCAGTATTTTTTTGTGACATTGCTAGGACCTTCAACTTGCAGGTCAAACTAGGTCCATGGCTTAGGTTTGGATCTCCAAACCATTTCCAAACCTATAAACAAAGCAAAAACCCGACCTACATTTGAAATTTTAAAAAACAGGATCTCGTTTTGAAAATTGTCGAAAATTGTCATTTTTTTAATTTTTGAAAACGGGATCCCGTTTTGAAAATTTTCCAAAATGGAAAATTTTCAAAAATAGACAGTTTCCAAAAACGAAAAACTTTACAAAACGGGATCCAGTTTTCAAAAGTTACCAAAAATAGATTTTTTCAAAACGGAATCCTGTTTTTTTAATTTTTGGCTCGGGATCTCGAGCCTAAATGGGTTCCCGTTTATTAAAAACGAAATCCCGTTTTTGCTTAGCCGATTTCGTTTTTCGGCTAAGACAAAAACTTCCACGTTTCGTGGACCCAACTTTGTGCATTTACCCCTCTCCTTTCCTCTCTACTCTCTATCTCTCCTTCCCTATATCCTTCTCTCTATCTCCCTCTTTCCCTCTCACAATATCCCTACCTTCCTCCTCCCTCTTTACACTTTCTGGGAGATCCTTTTTTTTGCTAAAATCACATATTTTTAGAAAATATAATAATTTAAGCCTTGAAAAGTTTCATTTAAAGGATTCCAATTGAAGAGGGTTTGATCAAACCACCTTAGACCAAACCCCCTTGGAACCCTGCTAGTTATAAACCATACCTATAACGGAGTCTCCTTTACACCTATCAAAATGCTGATAAAAAACCACTTTTGATTTACCTTTTGGGGTATCAAATGAGTTCATTTAAAATTTATTTTTTGTAAGTATGTAGTCCTTATAATAAACTTCCAAAAAAGTATAATTTTAATTAAATTTAATTTGAGTATTCTATTTATTTTTTATTTCTTGTGAATGTGGGTTTTCCACCGAAAATCAAGCTCTTTGTTCTGCACATGTGGAAAAATAGTAGATTATCAAAATAAAATTTTGAAAAATATGTTCAAGTTGGGTATTGATTTCCTTGATCCATTAAAAAAAATTTGAATTTTGATACATATAGAAAAATTTATGTTGTATACAGTCTATCTATATCTGAATTGTAATTGGTTTGACTTCAAAACTTGATTAAGGAAAAAATATTTAATAAAACACTATGAAACCAAATGAACTGGTTAGATATTGTAGTTACAAATCCAAATTCAAAAAAAAAAGAATTTTATCCTTCATACAAAAAAAATTATGTTGTATATATGGTGAGCATCACTCCTTAAAAATGTTGTTTACTGATAAAAACTAGTTTTTGAAGGAGATGAAAAAAAGTGCAATCTGATTCCAAAAAATTTGAAAAATATATATTTAGAATCTATAGACAAAACTTCACAAATCACTAGTTTGCATCATCTTCAAATTCCTCATGGTTTAGCCGCTATAGGAGCCCGAAAGTGAATATTTAGTTAAAAAATCAGTTCAGTGTCCAGTTTGCCCAAAAATTGTAAACCAGTATTATGGGATCACCCCCAAACATCTTTCTCTATCACTCTCTCCTTCCCTCTCTACTCTCTATCGAGCACCATTCTCTCTCTCATCCCTCCCTCCCTCCTTCCCTCTCTAATATTCTCTATCTCCCCCTTTCTCTATCTTCCTTCCTCCCACCCACCTTCCCTCTCTACTTCTCTCTATCTATTTGTAGAGAAGGGGAATTCGCTACTCATGAGTCTCTTTATTCTCAAGAGAATCCCAAGGGGTGAACTTCCCTAAACTACCAAAAGTAACAACGAGAGAATTTCATAATTAGAAAGAGTAGGTGACAGATATTTTTTGGACAGACTAGCGAGTTCTCAATCAAAGGACAACAACGTAGAACAAGGACGACAGCATGGCACACTAGAGTGCTAAAGGCACACTTTCTCATTCAGACCAAAAATCGAGAATGTCACAAAAAATAGCAAGGTGACTACTATTGTTCTAACTACTAGGAAAATCTTGGAATGTGAGAAAGTAATGAAATATAATCGAATTGAAATAAAGTGAAGTAGATGATAAGACTAAAGAGGATAAGAGATAGAAACTTCTCACAACAACCCAAGTAATGAAGCCTTCAGCACGCGAATATCTTCAATACCTGCATCTTTAAGATAAAGAGAAAATGTTGGGGTTGTATAGGGGTTTGCCTCAGTCAAACCCCCATTTTGGTGTTCCCACCTCCACAAAAAATTAGATAGATAGAGAAAGTGAACAAATATGAAGTGATAAAAGCAATCCCCACTCAAGGAGGAGAACTCGTATCATGAAATAAAGATGCAATTGATAGGGATCCCAAGATGCTTGCAAGCATAAGGTAAGAGATATATCCTCTATAAGGTTTAAGGAAGCCAAAGACAAGGATAGTTGTGAGAGCCAAGAGAGTTGCAAAGAGTGATGTGAGAGCTTGAGAGTGCTTGAAGCTGTTGTGACAAGAAAGAGATTTGTGCAAACAAAATAGGGAAAAGAGAGAAGCCAAGAAGCTAGAGAGAAGCTAGAAGCACAAATGAATTGGAAAGATAGCATTTAAAGTGAGAAGAGGAAGGAAAGGAAGCTTCTTGAGTGGTTACAAGGTGTCTCGAGCTATTACCACTGACAAAAAGGGTTGACAAGTGGTAGACATGCTCGAAAATAGTTGTTTGAACATTGAAATGTCACAAGACGCTAGCGCAGTGTGCTAATGTCCAAACACATCATGCTACAAAATGACAAGAACGGAAAAGCACAAGGTTTAACGCAAAGCTGACGTGCAAGGGTAGTTGTTGAAAAGGGGTCCTAAGAATCCTGAGATGCAAAAACGTTTGATGCAAGGACTAAAATGAGACTACAAAAAGTTCTAAGAGAGCGGATAATAAAATAGATGCAAGAATGTATGTGAAATTGCAAGGGGTAAAATTTTACGACATTACAGTTTTCCCTCACTTTAGTGGGCATATGAATCTACACTCATATGCATGCTAAAGGAAATCTAATAAACATAAATAAAATCACGATACCAAAAGGATAATGTAGAGGAAGTAGACAACCCTTAGAACCAAGCAAGCATGCCCCCAGGCTGAAGACCTAAAAAACAAACACATTACACAAGAAAGACTTGTACAAGACAACAAGGTTAGAACATAAAAATCCATTTCACTATAGGTTTAGAACATAAAAACACACACACAAGCACACAACAAACTAAAGGATTTAAGTTTGCAAAGTGAAAGAGACCTCGATGTAAAAGGTTGTCTCAATACTATGCATCATCCCCAAATTAAGAAATCAGACAGAATAATTCTCAAACAAAGAGAAGAATGTAAGGATTGATTGCTTCACAAGAAGAATGCACCCAAAAGTTAGGGAAGAAACCAATGTTAAAAAAAGAGCATATACTCAAGATGAAGAAGATGCAGATCTTTGATCTGGTATATACAATTGAGAAGAGAATTTAAGAGCTAGAAAGGAATGAAAATTCCAAGAGAGATAGCTCCATAGGTCCTCAGACCCAAGGAGAGTTTAAAAAATACATCATAGGCCCACAAATTTACGAAAAGATGAACAAAGTACTTTGTAGGTACTCTTTCCTACAGAGTTGAACAAACTGCACCGGAGGCCCACAGACCAACGATAAACAGATCCCGCAAGATGAAAGCTCTTTACAGGTCCTCATGCTTGCAAAGAGGGCACCCTAGGTACTCTCTCCTAAGGGAAGCTCGATGTAAGAGGCTCTACAAAGTCTGATTGGTCCTTATAGGTGCTCAATCCTGCAAGGTTAATTGAAAATTAGCTTCACAGTTGCACCTGCAAAGCAACATGTTAATTCGTAGACTAAACATGGTAGGCAAACTTGATGCAAAGGAGCTCTACAGGTTCTCAGTTCTACAAAGAAAGATTAATTAGATGAAATTGTGGCTACTGCAAGCTGCATTATAGGATAGTCATAGAAAAGATAGGTCTAGTCAGGGTGTCCCCAAGCTAGATGCCAATAAATTAATTTGAAGGAGAATCTTTCAAAGGGGGTTCCCTTGAGAACCCTTCAAGACAACAAGGATCCCACTCAAGGGGATGATCCAATTGAAAGATAGAGAGAAGAGAGGGGGTCCTTAAGAAGGACACACATCTCCAAAATAATTTATCACTGCCCCCTAACACACAGGGGAGGAGAACCATGCAAGATAGTTAGAGCATACAGGATAGAGGTAGACCTTGATATCACTTGTCATGGAAAGAAGAGGAAGGTGCATCAAAAAATAAATGAGTGATGGCACTTAAATCAATAATTTATTTTATTTTATCCTTCAAGGCCTTACATTCAGTAGTGGAATGGCCAGGCACTCAATGGTATGCACAAAAAGAATGTTTTGCTTCATCATGTTTATGATATTTATTATGTGTAGGAGAATGAATATTAATCAAGTGGTCTTTGAGAAGCCTCAACAAGATATGCTCTTGCTCAAGAAAAGGATGAGGAGTGGGAAGCAACCCTTTATCTTGTGGAGAAAGACTTGACTTCTCACAAGAAGAAGACATGAAGATAACAGATAATGGCAGATGAATCAACCCACGAGAACGAGGTTGATCGGAAATCACGTCTACATTCAACCGTGATTTCTATTTATATTGTTCATTCGAGAAAACAAGCCCCAAATTATGCTAATGAGGTACACATTCTATAGGGACATGAATGTCTTGTTCGTTATGCCCACAACCTTTACGCCCATAGCCATATTTAGAGACAAGCTTAAAGCCAGGGCCATAACGTGTTTGTAAATCTTGAGAAGGAGGAGGATCTTCATAGAGAGCATTATTCCAGCAATGGGGATTGTACTCCTCTATGAGATTTCCATCAACCTTCTTGATAGGACTGCCAACATCAACCTCTTTAATAGAAGTGTGATAATCTTCCTTAGAAGGGGGAGGATCAACACCAAGGACATTACAACTATTGTTTACATTACCTCACGATGTAGAAGAATAATCATCTTTGATAGCGGGTTTGGATGATGTTATCAGAAGGACTAAGTGGATCAATTCGACTTTATATTCTCCAATGAATGATTATGTAAAGTCTAAAGAACCCCAATCATCACCGAGACATGCATTCTCTTGAGAAGATGTAGAAGGAGATAACTTAATATTTCTTGCTTCAAAAGGATCTTCTTCAGGAACATCTATCTCAAGAGTATCCTGTGTAATAAGTACTACAAGATTAGACATCAACACATTGGAAGAAACTAAAGGGATAAGTGCATAGCCTCAGGGTCAACCCTGATTGTGACTACTCGATTATTGCAAATGAACTTAATAGATTTATGCAAGGTAGATGAGGCTACACCCATAGCATGAATCCACGGTCTACCAAGAAGAAGGTTATATGTTATTTTTTTTGACATAACATATACAAGGGTAGGTATGGTAATGGTTTCAAACCTCAAAGGCAAGACCATCATGCCTAGGGCTTGTCAACCAACATTATCGAACCCACGAATGACAATAGAAGAAGCATTAAGAGAAGATGAATCAATATTAATTTTAGGAAATATATCAATGCTACATACATTGAGAGTCGAACCAACGTTAACAAGAGTACGTCCGATGCCAATATTATTTATGTTAACTATAACCATTAGAGGGTTTGGTTGCTTCTATACTTTTGGAGGTGAAATTTCTTATGGATATAATGTGATATTCGGCGAATATGCACGAATATGAGCTATCAACGCATTAGTATCCATCCACTTGGTGGAAGAAGGCAAGAGTATATTTTGCAAGGCTTCTTGAAGCATACCTTGATAAATCAGAGCAGACTAAAGCAAGTCCCATAGTGAGATCTTAGTCAGAGTAATATGGAGTTGCTTGACAAGATCCTAATCACCGGGTGCTTTAGTTGTAGGGTTAGGTGCTTGAGGAAGGCTTGGTTGAGAAGGTGGTAAAGAAGTAGGTTGATCAATATTTTTTTTATTATTTCTAGTATTATAAGTATGGGCTACCACTGTATAAGAGGGAGCCCTAGAAAGATCAGGAGAATCACTATCAAATGGAACACCATTAATAGAACAAATCATTTTAGGAGGACTAGCTAGAGTCGGATAAATAATCGGTCTCTTAGGCCTTTGAGGGGCAACAGAGACATAGATTACATTTATATAATCATCACAACTAGTGGAATAATTATTTGAAGAAATATTCTTGACACTGATCCAAGGAGGATCAAATGTGGAAGGAGATTCATCATTCGCTAATGCATCATCTCTAGAAGAGAGTGCATTGGGATAGAGAAGAGATTCATTATTCAATAATGCATCTCTAGAAGAGAGTGCATTGGAATGAAGCGAAGGTAGAGTAATGTTAAGAAAGGTATCAATGATTTCATTTTCTTGCAACAATATATTCTTCAAAGCAAGAGGAATCTCATGAGAAGGATCAAAGATACAAAGTGGCATGGGCAAAGCCAAGTCACTATCACATGCATGAAATGAAACATCATTAATATTTTGAATATAATCAGATACTAAACTCATAAAAGAGGATATTAAATTAATTTTGGATATAGGAAGTTAAATATGAAAAAATAATTCAACTGATCTAGAGCAGTCTAGGGGTGATAGAACTGAGAAAAACTAAAAATCTAGATTTTTGGATTTTTTTCGATATTTTTTAGGTTCTAGTAATTTTCATTTTCAAAGGTCTTTGGAGTAGAATTTTGGGTTGAAAATTGTGTCGGTCTGTAAAATTTGGATACCAAAGGCATAGTATTGTAGGGACTAAATTAGTCCTCTTGGAGACCTTTCCAACAGTGTAAACGGTTATGAATTTTGAGCACTGAGTCAAAAATTTATGACCCCACCAAGTTGGGGTAAATAAATTCTTAGCTTTTTGAAAAAAAAGTTGTGATTCACATCGAGTTCACCAAAATGTAGAGAAAGGGGATTTGCTACTTATGAATCTCTTTATTCTCAAGAGAATCCCAAGGGGGGTAAAAGTACAAATTTGTGTCACACTTTCAATCAACTTATCAGCACAAGTGAATTTAAGTATTTCTAACTAAAAATATATTTTAGTCAAACATATGATCTTGTAAGATTCATTCTAGCTAAGTTAGATATATCCACAACTTTTTCAACTAAAAATGTTGGCTAAATGAATATGTAGCACCACTTTGAGGCCAATTTATCAAAAAATAGATTTATTTGAAAATTTTGATGTTTTAACAATTTCTACTCATGTAAATAACATTTTTTTTTTAATCTAAAAATACGCTTTTGTAGATCCATAAGTCTAGTTTTTAAAAATATATACTTTTTAATGATTAAATTATTATTTTTATTTTTATTTTTATTTTTACTAAAAGTAGGTTATTAGCACAAAATATTAGGTTGATTACCATGACAAGGAAAAATAGTAAAACTAATTGAAAAAACTTGAAAAAATAGTGATGCACTAGATAAAAGAATCTATATCAAGAGGGTATAATTTTTTTTCCATTTTAGATAAATAGATAATATGAAAATTGACGTCCGATGGAAACAACTACATTTTTTTTATACATTATTTTTTATTTTTTATTAATATTAGGAAAGTATACAAACATCTGCTAATGCAGGAGAGCTTCAATCCATTAGAACCATACTGGTATAACTGCAAAACCACCCATTTTAAACCCCCATCCAAAAATTTGTGAGAGCAAACAACAAGAAAACAACAGCCCCTAGGCCCCATGCAAACCCAACCACAACAACCCATCCATATTTATAGCCACCAACCAACTGCCACTACCTATCAGCGACAAGAACTCATAAACTCCACCTTTACAGAAATTACAAAAAACCATTCCTCAACTGCTACCAGTGCTTCCCAAACCCAGACTAAACCAGAACTTGAACAAAGCAAAAAACTAAATCCTAAACATTATGAACTCACAAAAAGCCATTTAGCTTGGCAAAGGCCTTGAATTCCATGATCCATTCAGTATATTGCACTGCCATGAGCCTAAAAAACTTTTTGATATACTCCATAGCCACGATGATGATCATTCTATGCTTCATGAGAGTCGGACCCTGTAAATCTAGTAGAAAGGGAAAAAATCACCGCCTCATCTGAATTCTTCAACAACTCCAAATCACCAAGGTGAGGAATACCAGTCCCCACAATGGCAACCTTCAGCACCTCATCCACACCCACCAGCAAACCCTTTCTGAAAATATTTTCCAACACCACTTTGGCATCCACCTTCGATGTACGAATTTCTAACAGAGATGCTAGAAACCTAGAAGTGGCATAAGTATTGTCTCTCTCATACTCATTTCTGGAAACATGCCTGTCGCCCAGCACCATCTTTACTACCACAACCAAAAAATGATCGTTATTGATCATTATCCATTTAAGGCGTTGGTTCGTTATCACCCTAAAAGTCATTTTCTGAGTTTTGGCACCCAGGGAGATGGATGTGTCTGCACCGAACACCACCACACCCATCCGGCTGACCCGAGTGGAGGATGCCGATGGACGGAAAGGAAGGAAGGACGGAAAGGAGGATGGATGGAGGAAGGAGTGGAATGGCCGGATGGATGGACAGGACGGATGGATGGATGGAGGAGGAATGGAGGAATGGACGGAGGAAGGATGGAATGGAATGGAGGACGGAGGAAGGAGGAATAGCAGGAAGGAATGGAATGGATGGATGGATGGAATGGATGGACGGATGGATGGAATGGAATGGACACCGGACGGACGGACGGACGGATGGATGGAATGGATGGACGGACGGATGGATGGAATGGATGGACGGATGGATGGACGGATGGACGGAATGGAATGGAATGGACGCCGGAGCCGGACCGGACCGGATGGACGGACGGATGGACGGATGGAATGGACGGACGGATGGAGGATGGAAGATGGACGCGGATGGATGGATGGAGCCGGATGGATGGATGGAGATGGATGGATGGATGGATGGATGGATGGATGGAGGATGGATGGATGGATGGATGGATGGAATGGATGGACGGATGGATGGATGGATGGAATGGATGGATGGAATGGAATGGACCGGATGGATGGAATGGATGCCCGGATGGACGGATGGATGGATGGATGGATGGAATGGAATGGAATGGATGGAATGGAATCTTAATCCTAAATCTAATATCCTCAACCCTATACCCAATATTCTAAACACTAATCCCTATATCCTATACACTTAACCCTATACCCCCAACCTGAACACTATCCCTCAACCCTCAACCCTATACCTTAAACCCTAAATCATGTACCCTCAACCTTATACTCTAAACCCTAAACATTATCCCTAAACTCTATACCTTCAAACTTATACTTAAACCCTAAACCCTACACTCTCAACCCTTAACCCTATACCTTATACTCTCGACCCTATACCCTAAATCCTATACCTAATATCCTAAACCCTAATCCTTATAAGCTATACACTTAACCCTATTTCTCTCTACTCTTTATCTCACCATTCGCTACCTGTATACTTATCTCTATCTCCCTCTCCATCTCTACCTCTCCCTCTCTCCTTCCCTCTCTAAATCTCCCTGCCTTCCTCCTCTCTCCCATCTTTCTCTCTCTCTCTCTCCTTCCTTATCTACCCTCTATCAAGCACCAATCTCTCTCTTCCTCCATCTCCCCTCTCTCTCTATCTCACATCTCTCTCCCTCCCTCCCCCTTCCCTCTTTAATTTTCTCTATCTTGCCCTCTCTCTCCTCCTTCCTCAACCCTATACCTTAAACCCTAAACCCTACACCCTCAACCCTCACCACTATACCTTATACCCTCAACCTTATAACCTAAACCTTGAACATTATCCCTCAACCCTAAACCTATATTCAACCTTGTTGTACTCTAAACCCTATATGCTCAATCCTATACCCAATACCCTCAACTCTATACCCAATATTCTAAACCCTAATCCTTATACTCAATAAACTTAACCCTATACCCTCAACCTTATACATTAAACCCTAAACCCTAAAACATCAACCCTCAGCCCTATACCCTATACACTCAACCTTATACCCTAAACTCTTAACATTATCCCTCAAACCTATACTTAAAACCTAAACCTTACACTCTCAACCCTTAACCCTGTACCTTATACCCTAAATCCTATACGCTAAGCCCTATACCCAATATCCTAAACCCTAATTCCTATACCCTATACACTTAACCTTATACCCTCAACCCTCAACCTTATACTTAAAATATCAACCCTACATTCAACCGTGTAACCTAAACCCTCAACCCTCAACCCTCAACCCTATACCAAATATCCTAAACCTTAATCCCTATACCCTATACCCTATACCCAATATCCTAAACCCTAATTCCTATACCATATATACTTTAAAACCTTATACCCTCGACCCTGAACACTATCGCTCAACCCTCAAACCTATACCTCAAACCCTAAACCCTAACCCCCTCAAACTTCATCCCTATACCCTACAGCCTCAACCTTATACCCTAAACTGTGAACATTATCCCTTAACCCTAAACTTAAACCATAAACCATACACTCTCAACCCTTAACCCTATACCTTATACCCTAAACCCTACACCAAAAATCATATACCTAATATCATAAACCCTAATCCCTATACCCTATACACTTAACCTTATACCGTAATCCCTCAACCATCAACCCTATACTTAACCCCTCAACCCTACATTAAATCTTGTAACCTAAACCCAATACCCTTAACCCTATACCAAATATTCTAAACCATATTCCCTATACCCTATACAATTAACCCTATACCCTCAACCATGAACACTATCCCTCAACCCTCAAACCTATACCTTAAACCCTCAACCCTAAACCCTCATCCCTCATCCCTATAACCTATACCCCCAACCCTAAACCCTCATCCCTCATCCCTATAACCTATACCCTCAACCTTATACCCTAAACCCTAAAACATTATCCCTCAACCCTATACTTAAACCTTACATTCAATTTTGTACCCTACACCCTAATAACCTCAACCCTATAACCAATATCCTAAAACCTAATCCTTATACCTTATGCACTTAACCTTATGCCCTTGAAACCCTAAACACTCTCCATCAAGCCTATACCTTAAACACAAAACCCTACACCCTCATCCTTATACCTTATACCTCAATCTTATACCATAAACCATAAACATTATCCCTCAAACCTCAACCTTATATCCAATATCCTAAAGCCTTATCCCTATACCATATACACTTAACCCTATACCCTCAACCCTAAACACTATACCTCAACCCTAAACATTATCCCTCAACCCTATACCTTAAACCCTAAACCCTACACCTTCAACCCTCATCCCTATAACCTATACCCTCAACCATATACCCTAAACTCTTAACATTATCCCTCAGACCTATACTTAAACCCTAAACCATACATTCAACCTTGTACCTGAAACCCTCAATCGTAAGCCCAATACCCTCAATCCTAAGCCCAATACCCTCAACCCTATACCCAATATTCTAAACCCTAATCCCTATACCCTATACACTTAGACCTATACCCTCAACCTTGAACATTATCCCTCAACCATCAACCCTATACCTTAAACCCTAAACCTTACACCCTCAACCCTCATCCCTATACCATATACCCTCAACCTTATAGCCTAAACCCTTAATATTATCCCTCGACCTTATACTTAAACGGTAAACCCTATATTGTTAACCCTTAACCCTCTACCTTATACCCTAAACCCTAAACCCTATACATAATATCCTAAACCCTAATCCATAACCATATACACTTAAACCTTATACCCTCAACCATGAACATCATACCTCAACCCTCAACCCTCAACCTTATACTTAAACTCTAAACTCTACATTCAACCTTGTTCCCTAAACCCTCAACCCTATACCCAATATCATAAACCATAATCCATATACCCTATACACTTAACCTTATACCCTCAACCCTAAACATTATCCCTCAACCCTCAAGCCTATACCTTAAACCCTAAACCCTCATCCCTCATCCCTATATGCTACAGGAGCACCCTAAGGACTTGATGCCTATAGGAGGAAAAGTTTGATTTTTTGTCTTTTTTGTGGTTTTTCAGGTAAATAAGATCATATGAGACCATTTGGAGTCATTCTAGACCATTTTAGAATGTTTTGGAGTCAGTGATGAAGGTTTGGTGTTATTTGTCAAAAAAATGCAAAAAGTTGTCAATGTTGCATCAAATAAGGCATATTTACATTTGTGTCATTTTGGGTTGATTAAGAGGGTTTGGGTCTAATAAGGTTGTAATAAGTCATTTAAATTAATTACATTCCATTTTGGAAGGTTGTGGTTCAATTGTTCAAAAAATGTGAAAGTTGTCACAGTTGCTCAAATGTTGTCAAGCAACTTTGGCAAAAAGTGAAAAAATGATGTTTTATGTAAAAAAACTAATCAAAAGGTGATTAAATGTAGTTGGAATGGATGCGATATATAGTTGCTCAAACATTGTCAAGCAACTTTGGCAAAAAGTGAAAAAATGATGTTTTATGTAAAAAAAAACTAATCAAAAGGTTGTTAAATGTAGTTGGAATGGATGCGATATATATGGGGGAACCCTCCAAATTCGAAAGGATGATGAAAGGATGAGGAAACATTGTGTATTTGAAGTTTTGATAAATGAAACCCTTGTTTTATGTGTATTTTTCTGTAACAATCTTGTTCTTCCACATGGTATAGATCTGTATGGATTTTATACAACTTGCACATGGTATGGTTGGAAAGATAATTGAGTTACCTTTCATTTGGTATTTTTTTGGTTAAATTTCATCCACGTTTGAATAAGTTACAAGCATTTTTGTGAAAACTACTTGAAAGTTGGCCTATGGTTTGCAGTCACAAAGAAAATGGCATATTTTTTGTTTTATCCAATTAAAAAGGTTAAAATTTAGGATGAAAGTATGTACTGATGTCTATAAAATTCTCACAAAGTTGTAGATCATAATATGTACGTGCGAAGGAGATCTTTTCACCAGTTCGCTTTCTCATATTCTCAAAACAGTCATAAAAATCCCTTAAATGGTGACTATCTATTGAAACCCTCATTTAATCTCATGTATTTGGGTTGGATGAATATTGTGTCATGTTGGAGAGGACTACCATGGACTATAAATAGTTAGGATTTTCATTTTTATGTAGTTCAATCATTTGTTTGTGCCAAAACTCATGGTGTCATGCCTAGTGACCTAATTAGGCCTAGTCAAAAGGAGGACAGTCACTTTTTTAGGCAATCCATAAAAACAACCACATCCTATTTTTGAGATATGTTTAATAATGGCCAAATAGATATATGAAACCAGTTTTCTTTCCTATAGATCAGTTTTGGTTGAAGATTATGTCCAAAATTCCCTTTTGAAAGGCTACTAGCAAGAATGAGGGTTTGTGAAGGGAACCCCACGAGTTGAAGACTAAGGGATTTAAAAAGTGATTGTTTTGTGTCTTAGGATATTTCATACCCATATTCTACATCAAATTGGTATCAGAGCGCAAAGATCTGGGGAAGGAAGTTTTGGAAATCTATGTATTGTCTTTTTACAGGTTGAAGAGAAGAGCCTGGATACCAAAAGACTAGGCCAAGGGAAAAGAAAGGGGCCTAAGGTGAGGTATCACAAAGACAAGAATCAACATTGAGAAGAAACAAGGTGAAAGAGACTTGTTTGAAAAAGGAGAATGGAAGATTTGAGGAGAAAATTCCATGGAGACTTGCAAAGTAAGGAGGTACCAAGCAAGAAACAAGGTATGACAAAAGAGAGAAGTGAGATGAAGAAAAATGAGAAGGAATAACAGATAAATGTTCAGCAAGAGATAATAGAATTGAGGCACGCCTTGGAAGAAATGGAAAAAAGAATGGATCTTGAGATGCAATAGTTTCTTGAGAGAGCAAACCAGGAAAATGGTCGGCATTGGCCAATAAAGAAGAAGGCTAAGTGGTCTATCAAGAAGATCATTCAGAGGAGAAGAAGGCAAAAGAGGACAGCAACAAGAATGGATGAGTTGCAAGATATGTTGAAAAGAAGGGTGCTAGAAGCATCTGAAGAGACAAAAAAATCTTGTCTTTTTGAAACTAAGCCTTTGTGTGAGTATGTGTTTATAGGTGCAGAAAATAATTAAGAAGATGGAAAAGAGTCTAAAGAAGGAGGATAAGTGCATACAATGTATGAAGATGGTTATACAAATGTAGCACACTATGGGGACGAAGATGTTACAAAACCAACAGAGGTAATGGTTGCATTTTCTAATTTTATGGATGTTGAATATGAAGACATAGACCCGGGTACTGAAACATATGCACAAGAACTTGAGTTTTGGAACCTGTAAGTTGAGAAGATGCTCAGTAAGAGACAGTACAAGAAGAAGAAGAAAGATCCAATGAAAGTTGAAAAAATGAAGGATGAGTTGCAGAGAAGTGGAAGACCTAAGGCCAAAATTAAACATGCATTTGAACATTTGCAAGAAAATTTTGGAAAATTTGCATATCACATCTCTAATGGAACTGAGATTTTTCTTTTCCTTGGGAGAATGGTGCAGGAGCACCCTCGGGACCTGATGCCTACAGGAGGAAAAGTTAGAGTTTTTGTCTTGATTTTTGTTGTTTCAAGTAAATAAGGTCATATGAGACCATTTCGAGTCATTCTAGACCATTTTATAATGTTTTGGAGTCATTGATGAAGGTTTGGTGTCATTTGTCAAAAAAATGCAAAAAGTTGTCAATGTTGCATCAAATAAGGAATATTGCCATCTGTGTCATTTTGGGTTGATTAAGAAGTTTTGGGTCTAACAAGGTTTTAATAAGTTATTTAGGGTCATATCATTCCATTATGGAAGTTTGTGGGTCAATTGTTCAAAAAATGTAAAAGTTGTCATAGTTGCTCAAACGTTGTAAAGCAACTTTGGCAAAAAGTGACAAAATGATGTTTTATGTAAAAAAATAATCAAAAGGTGGTTAAAGGCAGTTGGAATGGATGGGATATATATGGGGGCGCCTTCCAAATTTTAAAGGATGATGAAACATTGTGTATTTGAAGTTTTGATAAATGAAACCCTTGTTTTCTGTGTATTTTTTCTGTAACAGTCATGTTTTTCACATGAGTATGGATATGTACGGCCTTTGTATGACATAAACATGGTATTGTTGGAAATATAATTGAGTTACCTTTCATTTGGTTTTTTTTTGGTTAAATTTCATCCACGTTTGAATAAGTTACAAGCATTTTTGTGAAAAATTGCCTGAAAGTTGTCCTAGGGTTTGCAATCACAAAGAAAATGGCTTAAATTTTGTTTTATCCAATGAAAAAGGTTGAAATTGGGATGAAAGTCTGCATTGATTTCTATAACAATCTCACAAATTTTCAGATCATAATATGTATGTGTGAAGGAGATATTTTCACCAGTCCGTTTTCCCAAATTCTCAAAACAGTCATAAAAATCCCTTAAATGGTGACTATCTATTGAAACCATCACTTAATCTCATGTATTTGGGTTGGATGAATGTTTTCTCACATGGGAGAGTCCTACCATGGTTTTTAAATATTTATTACTTTCATTTTTATGTATTTCAATCATTTTTTTGTGCCAAAACCTCACGGTTGCCATGCCTAATGACCTAATTAAGCCTAGTCAAAAGGAGGACAGTCAATTTTTTAGGAATTCCATACGAAGAACCCCACCCTTGTTTTGAGATATGTTTAATAATGGCCAAATGGGTATTTGAAACAATTTTTCTTTACTATAGATCAATTTTGGTTCAAGAACTATGTTAGAAATACCCTTTTGAAAGGCTACTAGCAAGAATGAGGATTTGTGAAGGGAACCTCACTAATTGAAGACTAAGGGCTTGAAACAATAATTTTTTGTGTGTCTTAGGATATTGCATACCCCTACTTTGCATCACTACACCCTATACACTTAAATTTATACCTAATACCCTAAACCCTAATCCATTTACCCTATAACCTCAACCCTATACCTTAAACACTAAACCTTACACCCTCAACCCTCATAGGGGGGAGAGAAAGAAGGGGGGGGTGTATTGGGGGAGAGAGAGAGAGATGGTGAGAGGGAAAGGGGAGATAAATATATAAGTAGAGAGGGAAGGAGAGGTAGAGAGAGAGGAAAGATAAAGAGTAGATAAGGAAGGAGAGACGGAGGGAGAGGTATGGAGGGAGAGAGAGGGAGGTGAGAGAGAGGTGAGATAGAGGTGAGATAGAGATAAATATAGAGAGTGTGATAGGGAGTGATGGAGGGAGAGGCAAGTAGAGAGGGATAGGTGAGATAAAGAGAAGTAGAGAAGGATAGAGATAGAGGGAAGGAGGGAAGGAGGGAGGGTGGGAGGGTGGGAGAGAGAGGAGGAAGGGAGAGGTAAAGAGGGATAGGTGAGATAAATATAAGTAGAGAGAGAATGGTGAGATACAAAGGAGAGAGTTACATAGAGGGAAAGAGAGAATGGTGAGATAGAGAGGAGAGAGAGAGAGGGAGAGAGAGAGAGAGAGAGAGAGAGAGAGGAGAGATAGAGAGTAGATAGGGGAAAAGGTAGGGAGGGAGACATAGGTGTGTGTGTGAGAGAGAGAGAGAGAGAGAAATAGACAAATAGAGAGAGTGATGGAGGGAGATGTAGATAGAGAGAGGGCGAGGGGAGATACAGATAATTAGAGAGGGAAGGAGAGGTGGAGAGAGAGATAAGTAGAGAGGTAATTAGGGAGGGAGGGAGAGAAGTGAGATAGAGATGTGTAGAGAGTGGTAGGGAGTGATGGATGGAGAGGTAGGTAGAAAGGGAAGGAGAGGGAGAGGTTTGGATGGAGAGAGTGGGAGGTGAGAGAGAGGTGAGATAGAGAGCAATAGAGAGAGACTGGTAGGCAGTGATGGATGGAGAGGTAGGTAGAGAGGGAGAGGGGAGATATAGATAAGTAGAGAGGAAGGGACAGAGGGAGAGAGGGAGGGAGATGTAGTGAGGGAGAGAGAAGTGAGATAGAGATAAATGTTGAGATTAAGGTGTCTCAACCTTAAAGTCCTAACATTGATTTATTTGATGTAATTTAATGTATTTATTTGTAATTTTTAAATGCCTATGGTGTCATGTCACTAATTGGGACCCATCGGCTAAGTGGCATCCCCATTGGAGGTGACTAGATGACACATCATCATCCCAAGTGGACATAGGTGTCCCATTTTGGAATCTATGACATATGATAGATTATATGACGCGTCATAAGGCGTCTTTGAATGCATGGGTGAAAGTTGGCACCCAAGTTGGGTTATGATAAGATGTAAGAGAATCAAATATTTTTAGCCAATTATGACATATTCTCTTACAGTTGTAAGTGTTGTCAGCTATGACAGATGTAAGATGTGTAACGCATCTGTTATAAGCTACTTTTAGCATATTCTAGGCATACAAGCTTGGAAGAAGACTATATGCATGTTTGACAAGTGTAAGGGGTGTAAGGGAATATTGAACATGTGTCCAAATGCATGTCTAAGGTGTTGAAAGTTGTGCCTTTTGGATTTGTACGCCCCTCACCTTCTAGATGCTTCTTGAAGCTTGTGACACTCTATTTATTGAGTTCCTTGAGTTGTAGAATGCATAGTTTGATTGCAAATAACGAAGTCTTGCCAGTATTACTCCAAAATAGGTGTTCGTGTTGAAGCACTTGTTGAAGAAGCTTTATACTTGGTGATATGTTGTAACTCCTATTTGATATAGCAGAGAAGTATTGTACTTTTCGAGGGTGAGTTTTTTTACCGGAAAGGGTTTTCCCCACGGTATATTTGGTGTCACTATTTTTTAATGCATTGTTGCTGCTCTATTTTCATTATTCTCTATGTGCTTCTCTAGTTGCAACTATTAAAGTTGTTAAAAAGAAAAAAAATTGTAACTCCCTCATGATTAGATTAGTGTAGGAAGTTGTTTCCGCTCACCCGACTTCCTTTCAATTGGTATTAGAGCCTAGCCAGTCTTGGTTCCTTTGTTGGGTAGAAGGTTTTTTTGAGCTAATCTTAGTTTTAGAGGGAATTTTGCAAAAGAGTGTATTTTGTAACCTTATTCCAGGAAAGAGATGGCAAGCACATCTGGGAGGATTGAGATGCAAAAATTTAATGGTGGTAATTTTGAGTTGTGGAAGCTCAAAATAGAAGACATATTAGTAGACCAAGACTTATGGCTTGCAATTTCTAGAACCAAACCTATAGGCATGAAACAAGAGGATTGGGATCTCATGCATAGAAAAGCCAAGGGTTTTATTAGACTCTATTTGGCTGATTTTGTTTTGTTGAATGTCGATGAAGAGAAAAATTTTGCTTCTCTATGGAAGAAGCTTGGTGATGTCTATCAAGCTAAATCCTTGGTAAACAAAATTTTCCTGAGAAAGAAGATGTATTCTCTAAAAATGGAAGATGGAGGATCCATTGTAGATCACTTGAACTCTTTTAACATGTTGGTTTCACAATTGGGTTCCATTGGAGACAAAATAGATGAACAAGACCATTATGTGCTCCTTTTGTGTTTGTTTCTAGACTCTTGGGATCACCTGGTAATGGTTATTGTAAGTACTAATTCGACCTTCAAGATGGATGAGGTTGTTGCCTCATTACTATCTCAAGAGATGCGAAGGAAGTCTTCTGAGATGGCCAAGGAGGCCCTTGCAGTTCGTGGTAGACCAAAAGAGAGAAGAAAAAATAAAGACAATAAATCTAAGTCAAAGACTCTGGGGAGATCAAATTCTCTCGATAAGAATTCCAAGGCAAAATGTTGGAATTGTGGTGAAGTTGGTCACATTCGAAAAGATTGCAAAAGGAGAAGAAGAAGAAAAACAAATCTTTCTCTGATTTTGAATCTGAGAAATCATCCGAAGATGATGGAGAAGCTTGTATTGTAGCCTTGGCATCCCATGCATCAGATGATGTGTGGTTGATAGATTTAGGTGCATCCTTTCACATGACTTCTCACATAGATTGGTTCTCGAAGTATGAGGATTACAATGGCGGAGAGGTGTACCTGGGTGATGACTCTCACCTAAAGATTGTTGGTCATGGAAAAGTCAAAATCAGATTTCATGATGAAAGAGTGAAGGGGATTGATGGTGTCTTGCATATCCCAGGTTTGGCACAAAACCTGCTTTCTATCAGTAAATTGAATGATTCAAGAGTGCAAGTTGTTTTCTCTAGTGGAGGATGCAAGATGACAGGAGGAGCTATGGTGTTAGCTAAGGGGGTTCGCATTGGCACTCTGTTTCAACTTGATGCAAGCACTGTACAATGCAATATTTATTGTGATGTACCGAAGAAGACACTTCAAGTTGAGTGTCGATGGTCAAGCCCATAAATGTCCTCTCGAAAAAGAATCCTCACCATCTGATTGTGTAGAAAAGAAGCATGTTGCAGCTACATCCAATGGTCGTGCATTTTGGGTACCTATGGGTGCTCATTCTATGAAAATGAAGCTTCCTACAGAGAAGACAATGTTATGGCACCAACGGCTTGGTCACATTGGTGAGAAGGGTCTTAGAACCCTAAAAAATAAGAGCCTTGTTGAATACCTTGATGATTGTAATCTTGACTTCGAATTTTGTGAACATTGTGTATATGGAAAACAACACCATGTTTATTTTTACTCAAGCTCTCATAAGTCTTCTGGGGTGATGGACTATGTACATTTTGATGTTTTTGGTCTTGTAAATGTTCCTTCATTATCAAAATTTGTATATTTTGTTTCTTTTATAGATGATTACATTAGAAGGAAATTTGTTTATTTCCTTAGAAGTAAAGTTGAAGTCTTTAGTCGGTTTAAGGAGTTTAAGGCCTTGGTAAAAAATTAGACTAACAGAAAGATTAAGTGTTTGAGGACTGATAATGGTGGTGAGTTTTGTTTCGTAGAGTTTGACAAGTTTTGTAAAGAGCACAGGATTGAGAGACATAAAACTAATCCCTACACTCCACAACAAAATGGAGTTGTAGAGAGGATGAACAAAACATTGATGGAGAGGGCTAGGAGTATGTTGATTGGTGCTAGCCTTGAACAAAAAATTTGGGCTAAAGCGGTAGCCACTACATGTTATTTGATCAATAGATCTCCTACGTCAATGCTTGTTGGTAAGACACCCATGGAGGCATGGCCTGGTAAAAATCCTTCAATGAGACATCTCAGATTTTTTGGTTGTGAAACTTATGCTCATGTTCCAATTGAGAAGAGGTCAAAGTTGGAGAACAAGGTGGTTAAGTGTATCTTTATCAGCTATGGTGTCGGTGTGAAAGGGTACAAGCTTTGGGATCTAGAAGCTCAGAAGTTTCTCTATAGTAGAAGTGTGATCTTCAAAAAGATGAAACCTTCCTCTGTTGAGTTACAACCAAAGAAAGAAGAGAAACAGAAGAAGGAGGTGGTTCAGATTCCACCTACTATGAAGAAAGAAGAACCAAGTACTCCTGTTGGACTTGATGATGAGGAGAGCTCAAGTAGCTCTAAAAGTTCTAAAGAAGAAGGATAACCTTAACCTCAACCTTTGAGGAGGTCTACAAGAGTTAGATGACAACTGGAAAGGTTTGGTTATTCATTATTGGATTCTAGTTGCATTTTTTCCTTGATTACTAATACTGATGATCCTAGGATGGTCGAAGAGGCATTGGGTATGAATGATTCAGTTTCTTGGATGCAAGTCATGAATGAGGAGATGGCTTCATTAAAGAAAAAAAAGACTTGAGATTTGGTACCTTTGGCTACTAGACGTAAACATGTTGGTTGTAAATGGGTTTTCAAGAAAAAATGTGGTCCTAATGGCTGTTTTGAGAAGTATAAGGCACGGTTGGTCGCTAAAGGGTTTTCCTAGGTGGAGGGAATTGATTACAGGGATATATTTTCTCTTGTAGCGAAGCTGACATCTATTTGGATTTTGTTGTCACTTGCAACAACATATGACTTAGAAGTGGAACAGATGGATGTGAAGACAGTGTTCCTTCATGGTGATTTGGAGGAAGAGATTTACATGTCACAGCTAGAGCATTTCATTGAAAATGGTAAAGAAATTTGGTTTGCAAACTGAAGAAGTCTCTTTATGGTTTGAAACACTCCTAGAATGTGGTATCATAAGTTTGATACCTATGTGTTGTCATTGAGATTTCAGAGATCTAAATTTGACCATTATGTGTACTTTAAAATTGATAATGGCCGCATTCTCATTATTGTCCTATATGTAGATGATATGTTGTTTATTGGGAATGGTAAGAGTATGATTTCAGTTTTGAAGTTTTAGTTGTCAGCACAGTTTGAGATGAAATACCTAGGTACAACTAGGTACATTCTGGGAATGGAAATCACGAGAGACAAAGCTAACAGAAAGCTTTGGTTAAGCCAGAGCATGTATGCGAACTCCGTGTTGGAGAGATTCAACATGGTAGATTGCAGATAGTTAGTTGTCCCTATGATGCAAGGGACAAAGCTTTATGTGAATGATTGTCCAAAGTCTCCTATTGAGATGGAGGACATGACCAAAGAACCATATGCAAGTGTAGTTGGAAGTTTGATGTATGTGATGGTGTGTATGATACCAGACATTGCCCAAGCAATGGGAGTCCTCAGCCATTTTATGGCTAATCCTAGACAGGTGCATTGGGATGTTGTTAAAAGAGTGTTCAGATATTTACGGGGCACTTCCAAGTATGCCTTGTGTTTTCATGGTTATCCTACTGTACCTCGGCATTCTGTGAGCATTCAAGGATATGTGGATTCAAATTGGACAGGTGACATTGACAATAGAAGATCCACCAGTGGTTATGTGTTTATGATGTTTGGTGGTGCTATTAGTTGGATGAGTAAGCGGCAGGTTGTAGTCGCATTGTCCACAACAAAGGTAGAGTATATGGCAGCCACTCACGTGTGTAAGGAAGCCATTTGGCTTAAGATATTGTGTTCTGATATTGGTTTAGGTGCAAGATAGATTAATGTTTGTTGTGACAGTCAAAGTGCAATTTGTCTAGCAAAGAATCCTACCTTCCACGCCAGAGCAAAGCACATTTATGTACAATATCATTTTGTTCATGATATGGTAGAATATGGAAAGGTGAACCTGGAGAAGGTTGATACTTTGGTGAATGTTGCAAATGCACTGACAAAACCAATGAGCACAAAAAATTTCAGATAGTGTTTTGATTCCATGGGCCTTGTGGCCCTAAGCAAATGATTTTGTATGACTCTTGGTAGGTCTTCAACAAATTAGAGAATGTTGGGATTGAGGTGTCTCAACCTTAGAGTCCTAGCATTGATTTATTTGATGTAATTTAATGTATTTATTTGTATTATTTAAATTCTTATGGTGGCATGTCACTAATTGGGACCCACCAGTTGGGTGGCATCCTCGTTGGAGGTGACTGGATGACACATCATCATCCCAAGTGTGAATAGGTGCCCCACTTTGGAATCTATGACATATGATAGATTGTATGATGTGTCATAAGACATCTTTGAATGCATGGGTGAAAATTGGTACCCAAGTTGGGTTATGACAAGATGTAAGAGAATAAGTTATTTTTAGCCAATTATGACAAATTCTCTTACAGTTGTAAGTGTTGTCAACTATGACAGATTCTATGATAGTTGTAAGATGTGTAAAGCATTTTTCATAAGCTACTTTTAGCATATTCTAGGTGTCCAAGCTTGGAAAAAGACTATATGCATGTTTGACAAGTGTAAGGGGTGTAAGGGAATATTGAACATGTGTCTAAATGCATGTCTAAGGTGTTGAAAGTTGTTCCTTTTGGATTTGGATGCCCCTCACCTTCTAGATGCTTCTTGAAGCTTGTAATACTCTATTTATTGAGTGTCTTGAGTTATAAAATGCACAGTTTGATTGCAGGTAATGAAGTGTTGTCAGTATTACTCTAGAACAAGTGTTCATGTTGAAGCACTTGTTGAAGAAGCTTTGTACTTGGTGATATGTTGTAACTCCTATTTGATATAATAAAGAAGTACTGTGCTTTTGGAGGGTGGGTTTTTTTACCCGAAAGGGTTTTCCCACAGTATATTTGATGTCATTATTTTTTTATGCATTGTTGTTGTTCTATTTCCATTATTCTCTATGTGCTTCTCTAGTTGCAATTGTTAAAGGTGTTAAAAAGAAAAGAAAATTGTAACTCTCTCCTGATTAGATTTTTGTAGGAAGTTGTTTCCACTCACCTAGATTCCTTTCAATAAATACAGAGTGATGGATGGAGATCTAGGTAGAGAGAGGGGGAGAGGAGATAAATATAAGTAGAGAGGGAAGGAGAGGTAGAGAGAGGAGAGATAGAGAGAAGCAGAGTGAGAATGAGGGAGGGAGACGTAGGGAGGGAGAGAAAGGTGAGATAGAGATGCGTAGAGAGAGTGGTAGGGAGTGATGGATGGAGAGGTAGGTAGAGAGGGATTAGGGAGATAGAGAGTATAGAGGGAAGGAGATGGAGAGGTATGGATGGAGAGAGTGAGAGGTGAGATGGAAAGCAATAGAGAGAGTGGTAGGTAGAGAGGGAGAGGGGAGATATAGATAAGTAGGGAGGGAGGGAGAGGTAGTGAGGGAGAGAGATGTGAGATAGAGAGAAATAGAGAGTGATGGAGGGAGAGGTAGGTAGAGAGAGGGAGAGAGAGATAAAGATAAGTAGAGAGCGAAGGAGAGGTAGAGAGAGGAGAGATAAAGAGAAGTAGAGAGGGAATGAGGGAGGGAGGGAGAGGTAGGGAGGGGGAGAAAGGTGAGATAGAGAGGTGTAGAGAGAGAGTGGTAGGGTGTGATGTATGTAGAGGTAGGTAGAGAGGGGGATTGGGAGATAGAGAGTAGATAGGGAAGAAGAGAGGGGGGGAGAAGTATGGAGGGAGAGAGAGAGAGAGGGGTGAGAGAGAAGTAAGATAGAGAGAAATAGAGAGAGGGAGGTGAGAGAGAGGTAAGATAGAGAGAAATAGAGAGAGTGGTAGGGAGTGATGGAGGGAGAGGTAGGTAGAGAGATGGATAGGGGAGATAGAGAGAAGTAGAGAGGGAGAGGGAGAGGGAGAGAGAGAGAGAGAGAGATCAGTAGAGAGGGGAGGGAGGGAGCAAGAGAGAAGTGAGATAGACAAAATTAGAGGGTGAAGGAGAGAGGGAGAGAGAGGGAGAGAGAGAGAGAGAGAGAGAGAGATGGATAGGTAGAAAGGTAGTTCTTGAGCTCAAGGGAGAGAGAGACAGATAAAGGGATGGAGATAGTGAGAGAGAGGTTTGGAGTATAAGAGATAAAAAATTAGTGAGATACGAAGATAAATAATATAACTTTGTTGATTACTGAAATTTGACCTCCTGATTACTAAAATTTGGCATGTTGATTACTGAAATTTGACTGTCTAAAAATTTGTAAGATCTTCCAAAAACTAGAATTTGCATTATAACTCCTAAAGATCTGAAACCACTCTCAAACATCCTAAAACCATATACATGAAATATAACTTAAAGTATAAGAAAATAAATGTCAACTTTAAATGTTTATTTCATATATATAGTTTCCCTCAAAAATAACAAGAAAAAGGGGAAAAAAACAAGAAAAACAAATTCAATGTAGACCAAAACGCTAGTGCGTTATAACACGCTCGCGTTTTCTCAATGCATTCACAAAACACGAGCACGTTATAATGCGCTCACGTTTTGTCAATGCATTCAAATAACACGAGCGCATTATAACACGCTTGTGTTATTTCTTGCTTTGGGAATCCCCAAGCCTCAAGTTTGGTATTTGCTTTCGAATACCAAACCTAAGGCTTGGAATGTCTTCCCAACATCCAAAGACGTGTTTTTGCAAATTCTACAATATTTCACATAGTCGTGTTTGTGCTAAGCATCAGGTTTGCATGTGTTTCAAAGTCAAACAAATCAAACACCTAGGCAATGTTAGGCTCTCTCTTAGCTATCTAATAATGTAATTTTTTTCACATTTTGACAATGTTAAGCCTTTCATCTTTAATTCTTTTTGTTTGTGTGTCTATTTTTTGGCAAAAACTAGTGGTATTTTTTTCTTTATAAATTAACTGTTCATCAAAATTTCAAATAAATTACATTTTTAGAAACTAGACTCTATTCTACACATATTAAAAAATTCATTTTCAATTAGTTTTTTAAATTTATAGGGGTAGCACAGCCAAAATTATATTTTTCAGGAAGTGTCCATTTTGAAAATTAGTAAAAAAAATAAATATTCATTAAAAATTTATCAAAAAAATATGGCATAAACTACATGTTAACTAGTTTCTCATCGAAGCGATTTTAAAAATACCAAAAAAAAATAACTTTTTGAAAGAACCACAAAAGTCGTCATTTTTTTTGACAAAAACAACACCAATTTATGTGACTCCCTCTTTTGAACCCCTTAATCTCTACCATTTTCAAAAAAATATAGTAGTTTATAAAGTAGATTCGGAACACTATGATTCTTTTGTTTATTGCATCTAAAATTTTTGAGTGTAACTAGTCTCAATTTCACACACACACACGATTACATATATGTATGTATGTATATATGTAATGTGTATGTGTATGTGTATGTATGTATATACATGTACATGTGTGTATACTACATATATACATACATATATATACACGCATGTATGTGTGTGTATATATAATAAGTTGTTTATAGAAGGCAATGCCTCACACATTATCAATCAATTTTTTTGCATTCCAAATTTTTTGAGTGATTTTTCTGTTTTTTATGTCTCGACACCATCACATTGGTTTTTTTGTAAGTTTGATATTTGTTCAATCATGAATTCATGTCATGAATCTCATCAGTTGATTACATAGCTACACTATATACAGCTAAATATGAACACTAAAAAGCACATAATTTAATTGTTCTTTGGAGGATGGACATGTATGCACGTTATATGCATATACGCATGTTCTTCTAGGAGGATGCATTTGTAACCATGGTAAACACGTATATAGACATGCAACTAACAATTAGGAGCATAAGCATAAGACCTCCATTCATAATAACAGCTATAATAATCGAACTAACAAATCTCTTAGTGGAATGATCTTGCTTGTACTGGCCAATGAAAAAATAATTCCATGTTCTTGCTTGTACCATGAAAGCTTTGTTAAATCCTTTGGATCTCTCCTTGATCTCTTTACCCCTATCTTTGGTGCATTTGAAACTTTCATGGTCCTCCTAGAGCATTTATTATTGATTTACAGATTTTGTCATGTTCAGTGTAGATATCTCGATAGATACCACAATGATAAACATATAAATATTAAAGAAATGGCAATTTGCCACAGCGTTGTCTTTGGTGGCCCAAACATCCCACTCCTTTCAATTGGTTTTTTTTGTATTGTAATAAACTATCATTTGACAGAATTCCCAATTAAAAAAAAATGGAACCAAAACTAGAAACAAACACAAAGCCGCTATTCTGAAAAATGCAGTTTATCATAAATATTGTGTCCCGTTTTCATCCATCCGCAACACGCACTATTTACCTTCCTTTGTTAGAAAGAATATGGTTTTTACTAGCTTGGAACATTCCACCAACATCAATATGGTCACAAACTCGTAACAAATATTTAAAATTGCGCGAGTATAAATATTCTAGAAATGTCTCTATTAGTCAATTTTATATCATATAACCTCTTTTTTAACTTCCATGAAGGATACCCAAATTTAGACACTTCCTACGTCACTGCAAACATGTTTGTTTCACTAGCAAAATTTACAAGATTTAGACCAGTATAGAAAGTCTATACTAAAATGCTCAAAGGCATGATAATCGTCACAACCCCAGTCAAATTATTCTGGAGTCCATGAATAAATTAACTTCTGAAGGCATTCATTCACCAAAGCTCCAGTCGGATTGTTCTTTGAATTACTCTGAACAAGCACAAGCGCATTTAATCAGTATAAAAGCATATGATGTCCACCATATGTTCGATGTACCTTGCTCCTGCCCAATATCAGAAGCAATATCAAGATTACTTGCAGTTAAAGAGTAATGTCCGAACAGTTAAAAGGAACAGAAGACATAACAAGCATGTTTTCCATCCAAAACCAAGGATGCGGACAGGTGATATACAAACAGATCATTACTTCCAAGTTCCAACCAATGTTCATCTTCTATTTACACGCTGCTGAAAATCTATTCTGAAGCACTGCAACTACCAATGCCTCAAACAATTAAACAGCAGTCTAATGAACTTTTACTCAACTTCCACTAAATATATAGGCCTTCAACAAACTTATTTCCAGCTACTACTTAAAGGCTTATGGTGTACTTTGGCAACCGAGATATCAATGGAGAGGGCTTGCAAGTTGCAACTTCTGCAAACTAAATCATTGAATCAAGATACAAGTTTTCATGGCAGCGATTATACTCAAGCAAGCTTCCATAGGTTCGATCAGCTACTCCAATGAAAAGAGACTCCGTATCTGGACTAAATGACAATCCTGAAATCTCTCCAAAGAGGTCAATTTCCTGACTTCGTTCATAGTTGTGCCGAACATCAAACACGTGTACAAAATCAGCTGGCTCAGCCATTGCCAGAAAGCTTCCATCTGTTGTGAACCTCAATGAACGAATAGCACCAATTCGCCCTTTCAAGACTGTCAATGCAGAGCTCAGGTTTCTGGCATCCCAGATCCTGCAGGTGGTATCCTGATTTCCAGTGGCAAAATAGTGACCATCTGGATGCCATGCAGATGCAAAGGAGTAATCCAAGTGCCCTCTTAGAGTAGCAACCACCTGTAAGCAAACAAAAGTTCAGAACCATATGCACAATGGTAGTAGATAATACTCATATGCATAGTTGTTAATTCTACCATTTGTTGCAAATTGAACCAGATAGAAATATAAATTTATAAACTCATTACAGGAATCATATTTTTTACTCTAAGTTGCTGGTCTTGGTATGGGAACAGGGATTTGGGGTTTGGGTAATGCCAATATGGAAAAAAAAATTCCAGGGTTTGGGTTTTGGGTACATACCTATAATCTATATACATTAAATGTTAAAAATAACAAATATATATTAATACCTGACAGTCCTAGAACTTAAATAGCATTGTTGAATTGGGCATTTCTCCATTGACCGTAGGTAATGAGCATTTCAATTTTCATCTTAAATATAGACAAATATGGTGCTATTATATTCTCATAAAGGCCTTGCTTCAATTTTTTAGCTGTGGTACATAGGGCAGTTATTTTAAAGATGATCCCACATGGATTTTTAGAGTTGCCCGGCTGTTATACATAAAATAGACCTCTAGTAAAAGAACTGACCATTTGAGCTTAAAACAACGGTCATTTTTTACTTTTTCATGTATGGAGTTGGCTGGATTGTCTACAGATGCCAATATCTAGTTTATTGCTCATAATTAGGCAAGCAATTAAAGCAACAAGTTCACAGTGGCACATATTCCATAACATTTTACGCTGTAAAATAATTTGGCCTGACAGGAATACCAATCGAATTAGTTTCTTTATTTTTCAATAATAGGATCTAATTCATATACTCAAGTTGTTTATGCAATTCCAAAACAAGCATGTTTTTAATGTGTATCTTAAAATTATATGCTTACCTGTTGTATTTATAGATTTTTTCTAAGTTGCCGAATCGGGTACGGGCACAGGTACAGATATGTGGGTACGGTACGTGGGTACAGCAATTTTTTTGGGAGGGATGGGTACGGAATCGGGTACATCCGTACAAAATATAATAAACTATTCAATGAAACATATATAAGATATATATATATATATAATATTTTTCTAAAATTAATAATATTATTATAAAACAATTTAAATTATAATAACTAATAATTAATTATTATTATTATTATTTTAGAGATTAATAAAACAATGAAATATATAAATTAATATAAACATATTAATTAAAAATATATAATTTCTAAATTTCTAATACATTAATATAAACTAATTAATAATAATAATAAAATCTTACACAATTTTAAATTTATTATTAATTTATTTATAAAATTATATATTAAAATTTAACATATATTATAAACTATATTATCAATATTAAATATATATTATTATTATTCAATCTAAAATATAATAATATCTATTTTTATTATAGAATCTATAATATTATACTATCTATATAGTATTAGCATTAATATTATTCATTTCTAATATGCCATCGGGGGTTTCTCTTCTTCCTGTGTCACGTTTATTTTCTTCCTATATCTGCTGTCAAAGAAAACTCTCTGCAACTGGCGTGCGTCTGTGCAAGCGTGGAAAATGGAAACCGAAAGTCTAAGGCGCAGGCAGGTAAAAGCCAAAGTGAAAAACGAAATAATAAACTTTGCAAAATCTGTGTTTTCGTCAAACGTTTTCGCCCTAAAATGCGCGAAATTTGATGAAAATGGTCAAACGCATTTTTAAAAACGGTCAAAAAACGGGGTTGAATCACCATGTCATTACCAGAAACCTATGCTCCACGGGGTTTCGGAGACGGCGAGTACCCGATATGCCGAGACGAGTTTCTGGTACGGGGGTACTTTTGGGTCATTTTTTAGGGGACGGCTGATAAAAAAATAGGGAATTTTTTTAAAATATAGAGAAATTTCAAATGTTCATAGCATAACATTGATAAAGCATTCATTCTAGACATTGTATAAGTTTATTACATATCATTAGACTTGAGTTGATGTTTCACATGAGAATCGACAAACAAATTAATAGAATTCAAATGCTTTTCATTATCAATGTGCATACATATCATATAAGAATCTGATAATTATAACCACAATGCCCAAAGGCTCCAAGTCTCAACTATGAAATGACATGATAAACATAAAACTAAGAAAATATATCGCTGTCCAGTGTCCCTAATCAGCAAAAGGTAGGTCTAAATCAGCATTGCCCTCATCATCAGAGCTTATATGACACTTACATTAGGTCAAGTGTGATGGGGTGTCCCTTGTGGGCCCGCCTCTAGCTTTTATTTTATAAAAAAAACTGACTTTTAAAAAAAAAACATTTTTTCTTTGTTGGGCCATAGCAGTACCCGGTATGGTTGAGGTACGGCTGGGTAGTACCGGGTACTGCTAGCAGTACCCAAGTCCCCTAAAATCTGGCCAAAAGTCCCCTAGAAGTTTCCGGTACTTGGAGGGAAAAAAGGGACGGCTAGGGTAAGTTTCCTAGCCGTACCCGCGTCCCCGTTTTGTACCCGGTACGAGAAACGGGCAAAAATCATAGGGGACGTGTCCCCATGGAGCATAGCCAGAAACGGCTCGAATCGTTTTCCAAATCCAGAATCGTACCCATAGGGAAAAAATTGATTCCAAAGCAATACGTTTCTGTACCCGTGTCCGAATCGTTTCGACTCTGGAAACGATGCCCTAAACAGAGTGATTCAGGTACTTAGGTGTTTTTTAACTCAATACTTCAAAAGTACTAGGGTTATGGAACTCTACAACCCCCCACCCACGAAAAACTGTGTTGACAAGATGCCAGCAGAAATAAGAATGAGTAGCAATGAGGCTCAGCCCTTAAACCAGCACCTGGCTCAAGGACATTAAAACCAAACATATTCACGTATCCCTTTGCTTAGAATATGATAAACAAATACCTGATAGTCCTAGAACTACTCTTACTGCTTGCCTTTCTCACAGGCTTATACTCGTCTCACTTAAGTCCTCTCCGCTTAATTCTGATGCTGGACACAGCACACAGACTGGGGCAGATAAGATAAAAGATCCTCTTGAAAATAAAAGCTGTCAAATCTTTTTTTCGAAACGTAGACTGATACTAATTATAATAACATGCCCTTCATAAATCCCTTGAAAGAACTATTTCACTTACTCTTATTCTCTCTTTGAGCACAACAAAAACATGAAAAGAAGGCAAAGAAGATTTTCAGACTCGGGCATCTGACCATCTCCATGAATATGAAGACAGAAAAGGACATACACCCTTCCCCCACTCAGGCTTCAATACAAATCTTCTACTCTTATTGCTAAAATAAATTCTTCAGAAGAGAATAAAACCCCACCATGGAAACCATAGCAAAGCCACTAGGAGAAGTACAAAAGGTAAAGTGCTCTCCTGGGTAGTGGCATGAATTTACATGCATTGGTATTTGGTATCTGTATACATCTAGGCACTGAATGTTCTTCCTTCCAGTTCATGCTGGTTCCAAATCCAAGCAATTACTTCACTCCCAAGCCAAGAGGTAGGAGTGGGTGTTCCATTTGTCACATCGATAAGGAGTATCTGCAGGAAATCCCATTGGATTTATTAATTTTCTGGTATCCATTTGTTGTTTGTCTGTTGAATCATCTTAGCAAGCTGTCGCCTGACTTTTTCAGTGGTTAATAACTGCTTAATGGCCTCAGTCCGACTTGGTAGGCTCAAAAAGTTTTGTCTAAGGAGATGGAGGCATTCAGCTTCACTTTAAGACATTCTTGAAGGATATTTTGGCTATTCTTTTGATGTTTGATACAAGGGACTAAGTATAGAAGCACATTTCTACAACAAATATTTTTCAGCACCTTTGGTTTCTGTTGAATGGGCCAGTCCTTCGAGGTTACCATTGATTGCTCCAGTCCTTGGAGATTATCATTGATATTCACCAGAAAAATATGCAAAGAAGATACTTGTTCCGAGTTGTATTACCATTAGACAGAAAAAGTACATGGTATGGGGTTAGGTTGATTGGGGAATGCTATCATTATTAGTCTCCTAGCCTATATGGAGAGGAATGAGGGGTTGTTCTGCAATAAAATCTAGAGGGAGAGTTAAGATTCTGATTTAAAAGAGTGTGGAACCCAGTCCTTGAGGGGGAAAACAAAGAAAAGGACATCTTTTGGGCCCTTTAAAAAGGACAGCAGCACATAGCGCCCTTGTAGGCCAGCTAAGAGTATGGTGACAACCACTTCTTTGGAGAGGGAAAGTGGAAACTAAGAGAGCAGAATCTAACCTTTCCAGCAGTGCAGTCTATGTAGGGCCCTGTTGGGTCTGATTTGTTACTTGGGGCAAGATATTGCTCATCATTGGATGGATTGTCCTCTTGAAGAAAGATGGCTTGATCAATTGACATTTTTGATGTCAAGGGACCTGATGGCGATTGTGTAGAGCTGCATTCTATCCAGATTCAGACCAACCAACTTCTAGTCTTCTTTCTATTCTTTTGTAAATTTTCAATGCAGAGTTGTTCTAAAACTTATTTTGTATTTACATTTACAGGATATCTCAACATGGAGAGAAATTTATAACTCCTCTTGTTCATTATAATTTATGACCACAGCTATTTTTGTCCCCACAGCCAAAAAAAAAAACTTGAAATGAGTTTATGACCTTTAAAATTTTCACATCAAAACAAATATAAAAAAGAAAATAGTAAGAGCGAAATAGAGAAGAGCGAAGATCATCACAAAATAAACAAATTTTTCAAGAGTAGTGTTAGAGTTGGGGGAGCGAAAAACAGTTAAATGCGTTAGGGTGCAGCTGGTTGCCAATGGTAGCAGCCATGTCAGCAAAGGGTGTTGCTTCTGCTAATCCAAAGGCAGCTGGTACTAAGGCTTTGTTGGGTTCTCCTTCAAATTTCTCAAAAAAAAAACTTTTTTTTATTCTACACACCATAATTTTGAAATTTTAGCATCAACTATTGTTGGCCAATCCACAGCTAAAAGCCCCTGATATCATCTTGTAAAAAAGTTGAATATGGCACCCAGCCATGATTCTCCAAGGAAAAAATACTCTAGCTTCTTTTTTTAAAGTTTCAGTTGGAAAGCTTATGGTTCTTTAGCCAAGAGGCCCAAGACCCGAAACCATGGATGATTGGATTAATCTCCATTGAAAACCCTTGTTGAAAAGTAGAATAAGCATTTGGTTTTGTGGAAGAGGATTCTATGCCTTCTTATTTGAGCTAAAAGAGGACAATGATTTGAATTTTGTAAGTGGCTCATATTTCATGGGAGCAAGAAGATGGCATCTGAACCACTGGTCCATCGATTTTAAGTCAGTAGAAAATATTTTAATATACCCAATGCAGTCCTTGTTTTGATGAAACTTCCACATCTCCCTCTTATGTTTTGGGATGACAAATCTTTGACTACCACTAGCAACACTTTGGGCCATTTCATTGATAAGCGTAAGCCAAAAGGCAACTTTGATGTGCTCAAATCTGTGTACAACTAGATTGGGAGAAATGTATTCCTCAAGCCATTGAACAAAATCTGGATGGATAGTCATATATGCAGGAACTTGACCATAACCAGTTGCCCTACAAATGTAAAAGATTACATGAGTATGGCCACTTTGCTAAGGACTACAAAAAATAACAAAATGTGCTTCAAGTATCCCAAAAAATTTCATCAAATTGAATACTATTCAGCTGAAGAAAGTAATTCTGATTCTTCAGACCAGCAGTCCGATTTTGATGACAGCGAAGGGAAAAGAGCTCCAGAAGAGTCCGAAGATGAAAAGGGAAGTGGACGTACTTTGGCTCAACTTTCGAGCTTTCAAAAGAATGAATCCTTCAAAGTTCGAGGGATGATTAAGGGGCAGCGAATAGTTGCTTTGATTGACATTGGAGCAACGCATAACTTCATTGATGAAGTTGTGGTGACAAAGAAGGGGCTGCAAACAGAAGAGTTTGAAGGCTTCAAGGTTATGGTTGCTGATGGGTTTCACATCTCATGCACCAAGAAGATCTCAAACATGACTATGCAATTGGGAAACTATGATGTCAAGGACGAATTCTATGTAGTCAACATTGGAGATATGGATGCCGTTCTAGGCATTCAATGGCTGCATTCACTCAGAGAGATCTCTCTAAATCTGCAAACCATGGAGCTCAAATTTCAATCCGATGGGAAGAAGGTAGTGCTAAGAGGAATGTCCAAGATTAGCACATACCATGAAACAACTTCACATTTGTACATGGCGCTATTCTCTAATATGTCCATGGCGCTAATCTCTAATAGTTTCAACAAAGAGTTAAATGTCACCTTCCAAACTGGAAACCTACTTGCTGACTCAGGTTCGCGAGAGCACCAATTGTGCTGTATGCATTAAAGTCCCTTTGGGAGGTCTAAATAAGCATATTGCAAGTTTCATGCTTTCTTAAACCACAGATGGTTGGTTATACAAGAACTTGCTTATGAAATGAATTACTGCAACATAATTAATTTCAAAAATCAGGAAATTAAAAAATTCATTAGTATTACAGTGATGCCATAACTAGAGATAATGCCTCTTCTAGTTTTTGTTTATGCATCATGTTGTGTCTCCTGTAACAGTGCTATTCCCATTCATGTTATAATGCTTTGATCTTCATCATCTCTGTGCTTCACTCAGAGATCCTTCCCCTATTCATCACTAGTTCTCATAAGATTATTAAAGCAACAAAGAATAATCTAAAATGATTCTTCAATATGGAAAATGATGCTAGAACATCCTTGGGTTGATTCTTTCATCACACAAAAATATATCCTTAGCTTCTCGTGTGTGAGCTTATGGTGTGTGATTGTGGGACCCCACACTCCAGCTTGCCCTAAACGAGGAAAAAGAGCCTCATTTCATTTCATATGCATTTTCCGTTTGCGCAAAAATATAGCAGCAGGGTTTGAAGGAAAAACAAATTGTTCTAGCAGGGATTAAAGGAGCAGCTGCAAAAGAGGTTGAATCTAGGGCCTCATTGGTAGTGAAAATGCATTTTTTTCAAAGAGGTAAGTCATTCAATCATTTTTATATTATTTTTGTAATTAATTTTTCAAAGCTTAAGTAAGAAATGTCTGATTTTTTTAATTTATTTTTTTAGTTTAAAGTTGCATTAAATCTTTAAAAAACATGAGCAGCAATGAGAATGACAGTAGTGACAATGAAGTGGAAGAAACTAAAATAAATGGAAGAGTTTCAAACTTGCCAAAGTGTGGAAGTCTTGGGAGTGGAGGTGAACAGCCACCAAATCCATTTGAGTGCCCTTTTGATGTTTGAAACCTTATGCAAAGGGCCCTTTTAACAAAAAAAAAAACTCTTCTCCAACTTGTGACAGCCCTAGATACCAAAAGTAAAAATTCAAGGAAGAGTAGGGTGTGGTTGTGTCACATTTGCAACACACATTTTAGAGGGAGGTACACGAGGGTACAGTCCCATTTCTTAGGTGTTATGAGGTCTAAAGGTGTGACAATGCTAGCACAAACTTCTGCAAGTGGACAATCATCTATGCCTATGCCATCCATACTTGGCAGTAGTAGTAGTGATATTGCCACAAGAGGAAAAAGGAAGGTTAGTGGTGGTGAGAGGCCAAGGACAGTTGCAAGTATGTTTAATGTGCATGCACAGGATGCAATAGAGTCTTCCATTGCCAAAAAAAAATTATGCCCATGCCATTCCATTTCATGTGGCCCGTTCCTCTTATTTCAAACAAATGATCAAAGATGTAGCATCTATTGGTCCCTCGTTTGTCCCCCCTTGAGATCATAAACTACACACTACCCTCCTAGACAAAGAATATTCTAAGATTAATTTGCTAATGGAGGATATGAGGCAAACTTGGATCAAGACGGGTTGTTCTATTGTGATGGATGGATGGACCGATATTAGACATCAGCTACTCATCAATATCATAGTCACATGCCCAATTGGCTCTTATTTTCTTAGAGCAGTGGATTGTTCAAGGAAGCATAAGGATGCAAACTTTCAATTTAACATTTTGAGAGAGGCCATAGAGGAGCTTGGGGCCACAAATGTTGTACAAGTAGTCATTGATTCAGCACTTGTGTGCAAATTGGCTGGTATGATGGTGGAGGGTGCTTACAAACACATCTTTTGGACCCCATGTTGTGATCATGCATTGAAAGACATAGGGAAAATACATTGGGTGAAACAAATGGTGGCAAAAGCTAAAAATATTCAAATGTTCATTTCCAACCACCACACCTCACTTGCTCTCTTCAAGATGTTTTCAAAGAAGGAATTCCTCAAACGTATTGAGACAAGATATGCCAGTTACTTCATTTTGTTAGAGAAGATGATTAAGGTGCATGAACCTTTGCAATCGATGATGGTGAATTCAACTTGGAGTAGATGGCCTAATTGAAGCTCTACTAAAGGAAAATTCATCAAACAAATGATTCTTGATGACGATTGGTGGTCCACTATGACGTAAGACATTGCTGATTTTATTAAATATTAAAAAAAATTAAATTGTTGATTTTCATAAAAATTTCTGATTTTAATAATTTACGTTTATTGTTCAATGTTTCAACTTTTGAAATTTCTAACTCGTCAATTAATTCTTTTGAACTTTTTGTTCACATTTTGCAAATATGTTTGCTCTTTCATCTCAACTATTGTAGATGTCATTAAATATGTTGATACCCTCCTAGTCTTGGAAGGATATATGAGACATTTGACAACATGCTTGGAAAGATAAAGTAAAGAATTTTGGTTAAGGATCCTACTTTGGGATTATATAAACAACATATTAAGCCTATTGTGATGTGGAAGTGGAAGACAATAAACATCCAACTTCATATGGCAGCCTTTGCTCTAAATCCCAAATGGTATGCACCAAAGGCTAGAAGGTTGCCTCCTTGTTATGACGAAGAGGTGAAAAAAGGGCTAATGAAGGCCTTTCAAAGAATGTATTTAGTTGAGAAGACTACAATATTTCCACACAATGGCTTGCCTTCACAAATCTTCATTTAGTGAACTAGAGGCAAAGATAGATAGAGCTACATTACCTCAAACTGACCCTACTGGATGGTGGATATGGCATAGGAAAGATACACCATAGTTGAGGATGCTTGCCATTCGCCTCCTTTCACAAGTTGCCAATTCCTTTGTTGCAGAGAGAAATAGGTCCATATATGGCTTTATCCACTCCATCAAGAGGAATAGACTTACATCTAGACAAGCAGAGAATCTTGTGGTTGTGCATAGTGCTCTTAGACTTCAAGATCATCAATCTTCAGAGTAACGACTGACTCTAGTTTTATAGTGGGGTGTGTTGGAAGGTTGGTGCCTTCGTCCCCTTGGTTGTTTTCTGACGCCCTCTGGATTCATGATATGGCTTAACCGCCTCCCGTGGATCTTGTATAAATCTAGTGTTTGTATCGGGCGTTAAAGGGCCGATCTTTTGGTGCAATAGCAAAGCCATTGCAACAAATGGTACTAGAGCGAGGTCGCGGGTTCAAACCCCGCGGTCACGCTAGGGGGGGATTGTTGGAAGGTTGGTGCCTTCGTCCCCTTGGTTGTTCAACGCCACCCTCTGGATCTTGTATAAATTTGGTGTTTGTATCGGGCGTTAAAAGGTCAATCTTTTGGCGCAATGACAAAGCCATTGCAACAGGGTGTTGATCTCAAAGATGTTGCCCTAGTTGATGAGGAGGCACCAAAGAGATTGGCTAGGATTCCGTTGGATGAGGTGAACCCTCACAGTGGCAGTTACTCAAAGGAGGACTTCGATTTTGATGCAGTATTGAGAGATGCAGCTTAGAGGCAGCACTGTACTTTCTTTTTTTGTATTTTCATATTGTAATTGAAAGTGAGCATTGTAGCCTTTGGGCATTTTGTTGTAACTTGTATACTATTTTTTAATATCATATGCATATTGACAATGAATTATGAAAGCAATTTGACATTTTCAAATTTGTTTGAAATTTGACTTTGACTATCATTTGAACTCTCATTTTAACACAAATGTTATGTATTAAGGTTCTATAATGTATATAAGAATGCTTTATCAATGTTATCATGTGAATATCAATATTTAGAATTTCCCTATTTTTCTATAGTCATCCCTTGTCCCCAAAAATGGCTCGAAAAATTGGGGACGTGTTTCCTGTCATCCCCATCTCAGAAAATTGGGGTAACATAACATAATCATGATGAAGTCAATCTAAGAGAAAAGCATATGAAGGTAGGACAGCAAAGCCCCTTGGAGGGAGAGCCTAAAGTTGTTTTGAGAGAAAAATGGAAGCAAAAGGCAGCAAATAAGAGAAATTATATATGCTCCAAAGATGGAGGACATGTTTAGCCCTATGACTTATCTTGCTCTAAGCAATGTTGAGGGTTATATTCCTTTCAAAACTTCAGCTCATTTTTCATTTTGTTTAAATCAACAAGCTACAAATGAAGATAAGAACCTTTATAAAAATTGGTTTCTCAAAATAGAGAATATGGATGCAAACAAGCAACACACTTGTTCTTTAGAAAAACATTGATTTTTAGGGTCCAATTTTTTTATCAGCCCACGTTGTCATCTCTATTTCTCTCATTTCCTAGGGTCATCTCAACGCATTTGCTTTGAGGTGTGCTTCCCTAATTTTAAGTTAGTTTTAGTCTAATATTTCTTCGAAGTAATAGCTCTTTTCATCAAAAAATATATGTTAAAAAAATTTAAGTTAATTTTAAATATTTAATGTATTAATAATTAAATATTTAAAGTTTTAACATCAAAATTTTAGTATATTATATTAAATTAATAAATATTAATATTTAAATATTTATAGTAATTAAATATAAATAAATAATTTAAATATTGATACAAATATTTTTAAATATATATATACTAAAAATTAAAATCCTAGAATAAATAATTTTAACTCCCAAATGGTTTCTATTGCAGATTTCTCTTTCTCCCACTTTTTTTTTCTACTTCTTGCATTCCCCTACTTTCTACAATGGATGGCTCCTTGGCTAGGGCAAGTGGTTCTTCCACCCCTCTAATGCCATCCCACCTATGTAGAATCCTTTTTCCGGTCTTTGAGATCATTAAGGTCTAGCAATTTTGAATTTTGGAGAAGAGGTTTCAAAAGCAAAAGTTTTGTTGATGAAATATGCCCTAATTTGTCACTTTCAATAATTTTGGTTGAGCTTAGTTGATCTAAATGGATGAATTTCAAGACAAGAAAACCCTAGAGGATCATATTTTTATCAATCCCTAGATCAAAGGATTCTTCACTGTCATTTGCAAATCTATTGAGTATACAAACAAGCCAATTAGGGAAGGCCTTTGGTCTTGGGGAAAATCTCTCCTATGTTTAAAGAGTTGATACTTAAGTTTTAATCCTCTTACAGAGAATTTTCCTATTGATCCTATTTGGGTTGGACTCCCTACACTTCCTCTCCATTTTTAATCTTATTCTTGATTCATGATGATAAGCAATTTGTTGGATAAGTTTATTACACTCCCAAAGGAAACAAAGTACCATTCTCATCTTACCTTCTCAAATCCTTGTGGAGATGGATCTATCTCAAACTTTGTTAGTGGGATTATTGGTGGATGGTAGGTTTTGGAAGCAATAGTTAGATTATGAAGGATTAACATTCAAATGTAGATCATATTTTGCTACTAGGATTTAGCTTATGCCTACCCTCTCCAAAACACCTCATAAGCAAAAAAAGGGCTGCCCTCCCAAACAAGCTACTACTCATGCTCGTGAGAGATGGGTTCATGTTAACCACTACTCATGAAATATGGGTCAATGAGTTTGACTCAAACTATCAATTAAATCCTAATAAAAAATAGAATTTGACACACTAAAAAAATACCCCCTACTTGTTAGCACAAATATAATAGACCAACCAAGACACACCAAACTGAACATATCAACAAATGCCTTGACCACCCCCATCAATACTTATAAATTGAGACATACTCAACTATTCACAAATACACCACTATTGTGAATCAAGACACTCAACTATCCACAAGAACAACTCTCCAGCTACAAATAGACACACACTCAAATATCCACAACACTCCTCTAAACTGAGACCTACTCAACTATACATAGTTATAAATCTCCAAGTTTGTAGATCAAGACATACTCAACTATCCATAGTTACAAATTTCCAAGTTTGTAGATCGAAACATACTCAACTATCCACAGTTACAAATTTCCAAGTTTGTAGATCAAGACATACTCAACTATCCACAATTACAAATCTCCAAACCTATAGATCAAGACATACTCAATTATCCTTAGATATAATATGCTTCATGTGAAGAGAGACATACTTAACTATCCACAAGAACAAAACATAAAACTAACAAGCCCCTTTAATTTGAAAGGTACATAAAATGAGGAATTGATGCCTCTAAAGCAATGAACCATCTCTAGGCAAGAAGCTAACTCATGGAAAAGTGTCCCCATCCTCTTATTTCTCTAAACTCTTCTTTGATCTCCTAAGGGTTATTTCAAAAAAATATTCCTCTTTGCTGTCCTAGTGGAGAGGGTCTTGATCATGGGCTGAAAAACAACAATCGTCCATCTTGCTTTCAACAATAACCAAAGCTTTATTTGTCTTCAACTTGTTATTGATGAGGTCTTTGGCACAATAGTTCGCAAACTCAAACTGGAAGAGTTCTCGGGAAAAACTTGCAAAAACTTGACACCTTAAAAAAAACATATTTTTAGAAAAAAAAAAAAAAAATTGTGCAAAATATAACTACAAAATGTGTCAAATGAGTCTAGTAGGGGTCTAGAGGTAACACCCCAGCAAGGTTGAGGAGCAACACCCCTCCCAATGGTCTATGGGCAGCACACCTCGTAGGGTCCAAGGGCAACGCCTCTCATGCATTCCCTATCATGATACAAGGCAGGGTCAAGGAGTGGAGCCCCTACCACCAAGCCCAAATGAAGACCTCCAAAACCACACAAACCTTCATGGTGCACACAATTTTCATAATTTTTTAAAAGATAACAACCAATGCTTATAAAACCAAAACTTGCTGATTTTTTGTCAAAGTCTTGGCGAGGTTTTCAAAAAACTCAGAAAAATAACTTGGCTAGTAAACATTGATAAAACTTGTGGGTGAAAAAAATGGCGAGTACTTGGCAACTCACCGAGTATGCAAACTATGTTTGGCACATTGAATGCAATTCATCAAGATATGTCCTCTTTAATTACAATAGTACCAAACCCCAATGGACATTTATTTTTAATATATTAATAATTATATATTTTTATATATTTATTTATTTAAATTAATATTATATATATATATATATTATGATTGTTGAATATGGTAGAGCTCACAAAATACAGAGTATCACACCACGAATGAAACTGATAGTAAGCAATAATATAGTAGTATTTCATTTGTAATCGATCGTATCAATTTACATTTGCAAACATTGGCTTCATAAAGCCTCTTTCAACCACCCAAATACTATCTTACAAGATACTATTCCCGTACGATCAACTAAACTTTATTTATTTAATTATTATCCCATTTGCTAATTTTTATTTAAATACTAACCTACAAAACTTCTAACAACAGTAATATAATTTTATAAATATATTAAAATAATATTATGTAAATAAATTTTTAATCTTTTCTATATATATAAATTGTACAGTAGTACCCAGCAATATCACACCCCAAAAACAAATTCGCCATACCAGAACCCAAACTGGCAACATAGCATTGAACACTTAAATCCGTTATCTTTCTATCTTAAACGTACCATTTGACTGTTAAATTGTTCGATGTTCAATGTCATAGATTTTAATATAATTTGAATTTCAGCTCTTCAGAATGTTTCAGAAAGTTTGACAATTTAATTATACAATAGAAAAGCTATTTAATATTTTTTAATAATTTCTAATTTTCTTGTATTTTTAACATATATATTATTTGCTCACCATAGTTGCCAGGAAATTGCATTATAGGAACATGTCCCCATCCCCATACCCAAAATTTCTGGTGACTAAACTTGTATATAATATAGCCATCTCCTTATTCATCTACTGGCATACCCTAGCCGTCTCCTTATTCATTTACTGGCATTCCCTAATTTGATTGACATCCCTCGCCCATAACAATACCCCTGGGTCTCCTGGTAACCATGTTGGTGACCCCAAATTCTGCCAAAAGATTTGTCATCACAGAAACCCATTCCCCCATCCCAAAAACTTGGAAAAACATTAGATTAAAATTGTATGCAGATGTAATTCCTTTACTTTTGTTAACCATCAATTTTTAGCTGTTTAATATTAGTCTGTCCAGTCACTAAACTTTGTCCATACAATTTCAGTACTGTCATATGACACATTTGTTTCAGTCTATTCATTATTTCTTGTTGCAATACTAATTCAGATCAATTTTTGGATTTTTCAAAGACATGCTCGATGAATAGTATATTGGATTTCCTATTTCAAGGAAATGCTTGGAAATAAATATTGAGAATTTAAGGAGAAAGAATTGCTTTATGATAAGTGTGAGTTGTCCAATTCTGTACAATCTCTTGAAACCATGAGTATATGCCACTTAAATCCCATTAATTCCTAGGAACAAACAGATGTGTTTTCAATGTCATAAATAAATTCTTCACCAAAGAAAATTGATTCCTATTGAAATTCTATCAAAACTAACAAGGAAAATTGTTTTGTAAATATCCACTTGCAACAGAAGATTTAAATGGTATACCTTTCCCCTCTGGTGATCTACAAGTAGCCCATCTGCATGGTCTCCAACAACAACAACAAGCTTTTTATCGGGACTAATTGATGTATGCTGTAACAGATCAAAATCAATTGTCTTGCTTAAAAAGCTTTCCAGACTCAAATTAATACATACTAACATTCTGTAGCATTTCAAAATAACTCCTCACATTCACATATACTAACATTCAAAAACTCAAGTAACATTTCAAAGGCACATATGAAGTCAAACTGGATATTCAGTGCATTGAATATATTTGAATTACATAAAATTTAAAAACAATCTTCAATGGAACAATACATACATTCACAGCCCAAGGATAGTAATTACGCCCAAGTAGAGAAAATGTCTCAGTATCAAATATCCGGACAACAGAATCATTATTTGAGGTCATCAATTGTGTTGCACCACTGCCAAAAATCATAAAGCATGCAGTTAAATGGTATTCTACCCACTAGATTTATATTAACTATCAATGGTTTGATAACTGAGTGTTATTATAGTTTACCTAGTACTATCATAGATCTCAATGGCATTGGTGATGGCATTCTCATCACGAGTTATCTTTGCACAGTAGGATACTCCATGACTACCTAAATTCTGGTGGCCATATTTCAAAAAGCATCAGCTGAATAATTCATAGTATCCCTCTCAAAAGTATACAGGATCAGACAATATTATAAACGACTCTAAATACACAAAAAGAAACCATAAACTCGTAATATTCATAACTATGATAATGTGATAAACCATGTCTTCAAGCAACTTATATCCATCCTGTAAAATTGAAGGTTTTACCATACAAACATGACAGGTAGATGAAATATATTGGAAAATCAAATAATGACAATTAATCTCCTCCAAAATGTAACCAACAGACTGGAGAAGAACACGATTCTAAAATTAACAGGGTATTGGTAGAAAAGAGAATGGTAAACTTCACCACATAAGCTCCATGGTTCAGATGACATCCAAACAAAAACCAGGAACATCATACCTTGGCAATCATTTCTCCCTCAAATCCACCAGCAACCATAAGATTGTTCTTAACACACATTGTACTAATTTGGATTCTGCCAAGACCTTTTTGTACTGCCCATGGATTTTTCTCCACCTGCGAGAAATAGGCGCTACACATAAGCTTTTCTAGACAGCACAGCATTAGTTAATTGATTATCAAGTAAACAGCATCATAAACTGCACGCTCCTTTCCTTCAAACAAACAGAACCAAAAAGTTACTCGTTAGACCTCTCTTGCAGGTGTGATGGGTCCAGCAACATTGAGAACTTCAGTGCTTTTCCGCTTTACCGAACACCAATGCATAAGAGAATAGTTGCTCATTAGGTACACATCATGCTTTGAGGTTGCCCAAACGAGATTCCTCAACTGCAGATAAAGATGATCGGCGTAATAAGACAATAATGTTATCCACTCATGAAAAGTTATGATGCATATAATCAACAGTACTCAGAAAAAGTGAACCATAAGAACTTGCTAAGTAACAAATCAGTTTTGCTGAGGTTAATTTTATAATAATTGCATGGCAGTCTCAAAAGGTCAACTTAACAACAAAGTATGATTTCTCAGTTGCCCATTGACTTGAATAACCTTCAGTTGCCCATTGACTTGAATAACCTTCAGTTCAAATAGTTCACTGCCTTGTCTATGCTACCACATTTTTCATACATGTCTACAAAAGGATTTTATCAAACAGTTCACTGCATTGCTGCTAAGGCTAAAAGCCTGCAATAGGTACTTTCGAACAAGCTATGGATGCTTGGAAAAAATCTATCAAAGCATAATAGTAAGCAACAATGGTCTCATCATTTTTATTTCATGTGAAAATCAACACGATTGTATTTGCATTTTTTTTCTAGGTTTTAAATGTGTTTTTTTTTGTGATTTTGCAGTTTTAAATGGGAAAAAATCGTTGACCAAAAAGTAAGATTTTTTCAAAAAATCGGGGAAAAAATCGTCCAGCCTGCAGATTTTTTTAAAATCACAATTAATCGGGATTTTTTGCAGATTTCTGCTTCTATGGTTTAACTTATTTTCATTATTATTAATTAAAAAAAAATCAGACATTTATATTTATCTATGTTCCACCAAGTTTTTAAGACAAGTACAACAAGGGATAGGAGGATGCATTTCCAAGAGGCCACTTTTTAGGGGACAGCAATTTAAAAAATAGAGAAATTTTAAAAATATAAGAAATTTCAAATATTCATATGACAAGGCATTCACCATATTCATTATATAACCATTTTATGAAACATTAGAGCTGAATTGAAAATTCAGATGACTTGACATACAAATTAACAACATTTCAATGTCTAATCATTTGAGTTTTCATTATCAATGTGCACATACAAGTTACAACAAAACAAAAAGGCCAAAAGGCTACAAGTACAAAATGACAAAATGTAGATAACTAGATATGCTGCTGCTATGCATCTACATCATCTTTGCCTAGGCTAAATCCAAATCAAATTCTAAATTTGAGTCACTACCAGTATGAAGGGCTACCTCATCCAATGGAACCCCAACCAATCCCTCTTGTGCCTCCTTGTCAATCTATGTGGCATCTCCAAGATCAACATCTCATCATGTAGTTGGATTCTATTGATCCTAAAGCCACTAAGCACTATGCATAGCCATCACTTCTCTACTCGTCGAGAGGTAAGACTACCTCTCTTGGCTAAACGTATAAAGTTGTATGTGTCTAATTCTTCTTTGCAATAGAGGAATAAGCAACTTGTGAAAGAAGGTGAGTGGCAAGCATCCTCAACTCTTAACACATACTTGCCACCATGTCCACCACCTAGTAGAATCAGTTTGGGCTAATGTAACCTTATTTGGCCTCCCCTCTAGTTTGCTAAATGTTGGACCCCAAAGATTGACAAAGGCAAGCCACTAAATTTGAAAGAAAGATTACTCCTCATTGTTATACATCTTTCGAAAAGCCTTCATGAGCCCTTTCACCTCTTCATAATCCAAAGAATCTCCCAAACCTTCCTGCATGCCATTTGGGATTTAGAACATAAACTGTCATATGAAGCAGTATGTTCATAGTGTTCCACCATCGTGTCACAATGGCCCTAATACACTCATATAATCCCCAATCAAAATCTTCGCTATGAACTGATTGTTTCACCTGCCCAAGCATTTTGTCAAATGAATCATAAATCTTTCCAAAATTAGGAGTGTTTCTGTCAACATGTCTAATGACCCACACATGTGAACTATAAAGGAGAAAGTATCTGCAATCAAAAATTTCAAAAAAGACTAAGACTCGATTGTCAAAGCGAATGCTATCACAAAAGATTTAAATAATTTACAAGTTACAAACACTAACAAATTGATAATTTAGTAATAAATAAAAAATCTATTAGCTTATTGTGAACCAGCAATCATCTTCAAAGATATTTTGCTTCACACTTTTTCCTTCAACTATGTTTGCCTATAACCATGTACCCCCACTCTACATTAACCATCATTAACTCTAGAGGCTCTTTCACCTCAGGTATCCTCTCTAACAAAATAAAGTAGCTGGCATATCTAGTTTCCATGAGTTTGAAGAATTCCTTCCTCGAAAAAGTCTTGAAGAGAGTGAGGTGTGGTGGTTGCAAATGAACACACACATAGATATATATGCCACCACCCTCTTCACTCAATCTGTCTTCCCTATGTCTACATTGTTCAACACCTGAACAGAACACAAGGTCCAAAAAATGTACTTGTAAGCACCCTCCACCATCATGCTAGCTTAACTTACACACATGTTGAATCAATGATCACCTACACAACATTTGAGGTCCCAACCTCCTCTATGGTCTCCTTCAAAATTTAAAATTAGAAGCTTGCATCTGTGTGCTTCCTTAAACAATCAATAGCTCAAAAACAATTATAGTCAACTACACATGACTATGATATTGATGAGTAATCAATGTCTAATATTGGTCCACCCATCCAGGATAATAACGAAACCCATCTTTGGCCAAGTGTGCTTCATGTCCTTCATCACCAAATTCACCTTACAATACTCTATCAAGTAGGTTGGTGTGTAGTTTATGTTCTCTAAGAGGCAAACGAGGGATCAACAAAAATTGCATCTTTGGATATTTGTTTGAAATAGAGAGAACATGCCACATGAAATTGGATAGCAAGGCAAAGAAAATTTTGGCAATCAAAGACTTGCCACTTCCCGTGATTGCATATAAAACATCCCTAAAACACTAGTATCCCTTCTCTTCTCTTGGTCTAAACCTCTCCTAGTCTTAACGTTCATGGTTTGGATAGGCATTTGAATACTAAATTGTGTAGTATCTATTGCCACACCCTTATTTCTTGCCTCATCCTCCATCCACAACCTAGTCACCCCAACTTCCTTAACTAAGGTTATTGTTTCACAGCCTTTTACCCCTTATACACCTACTCACAAAAGCTGACTAAAAATCTTGCGTAGCAGCCCTTATAATTCTTGTGGCACAAATCACATAATCAAAGTCTACACCCTTAAATCTTTTTGTAGGCAATTTTTTAGAATTTCATGGGCCCTTTACATAAGGTTTTATGAGTTTGGAAGGGCATTCAAATGGGTTATTTGAATCCCAAAAAACTCCAACACTTCCACCCCTAGAAGAACCCTCATGGCTTCTTTCTTGAATCTCAACTTCTTCACCTTCATTACCATAATCCCCACTGCTGCTCATTTTTTTTGTTGAAAATCACAGCTATAAGTACAACATAAACCAAAAAACCTCCCTAATTGTTTGAACTTTGAAATTTTGAAAGAAACAAAAAAAAATGAAGGATGTAATGTCCCCTTTTTCCGGCTCTAAATCCACCCTATTTTAATAGTGTTTTTAAACACCAGTATATAATATATAATATTAAAATATAAATAATATAATTAAAATAATAATAATAAATAATAAATAAAATAAAAAAAGATTACATTATTGGGGTCGGCAAGATTGGAGGAGAAAAAGGGAAAAAAGGAAATAAAATAAATATTTTAATGTTTTAGGCTAGAACACAATGCTAAGAGACAAAAAATAAAAAGGTTCAGCTTGGTTTTTAATCTCCAGAGATTGTTTCAGGCCGAGATTTTCAAGACTTGTACTTTGAGCATAAAGTCTTATGAGCAACAAATTATAATTATAATTATGTATATCAAGATATTCGATGCATCATAACGTAGCCAGTGTTTCTTTCTTCATTATGAAAGGTAAAATCATATATATTATAGACAGCTTATAACCTCAAAAATTGCTTCCCTTCAAAAAATGTGAATATTTGAAGAGAAACTGTCACTTAGTAAGCACAGCCAGTTTCCTAGACATACATAAAACAACTTACATGCTGCAAGAATCTAATATCTACCCAAGTTACACAATACAATTTTCTGGAGTGTACATAGTTTTTTGGAACCCATCTAAGTGAAAATATTCTAAAAGGAAATTAATGATCAGACCATGCATAGACATTTTTCCTAAACTAATTATTTAAAAATATAAGAACATTAACAAAATTTTAACTCCCAGTAAGACTAATAACTGACCTGAAAATGAACAAATGTCGACTTCACTGATCTAGTATTGTAGTGGAAATTGTAAAATTTTCCATCCTTCCTAACCTGTTTGCATTCCTGTCATTATAAGAAAACAAATGTAGTCCTAATGAGGCAAACAACACATGATGGAAAAAAAATGACATGAGATGACTTCTTTCTTAAAATATCATAAAGGTTCTAATAACTCTGGAAGAAGCAAAGAACTTAAAATTATGTCCAAGGATACAAACTTGCAAAAGATGAATCTATGAGAACTCAGATACTCATAAAGAGCAGTAACCTTGTCCAATGCATCATGAGGCATATTTAGATTTTCATAATTCTTATACTGCTGTAATCTGGTTTCACGATATCTGTCTCTAGTGAAATGCAATCTTTCCCAAGGGATACCCTGAATGTCCTTTCCAAGCCGAGCTTGCGTAGCTGTAGTATCAGAGAACCTTCTCATCTGCAGGAAAAATAATCTACCAAGTCCTATAAAATATTCAAATTGTAAATAAAAAAGTGTCTGTCAAGTATAACCTAGATAAGATATTTGCAACTCTTACACATCTGGTTCTACAATACAAATTTATTACTTCGCAATTTAACAGAACACGGTAACTACTGATACTGACCACATCAACATCCTCATCTGAGTCGGTATCAATTGGATCCCCCCTGCCACGGCCATGGAAAAAATCTTCAACATCATCATCAAAATCACCCATGTCATAGTCATCTCCCATATTCTCATATTCTTCTTCATATTGTGCCATTCAAACGTGCCAAACTTAGTCTCTAAAAGCAAAGCTGCCATATATACATCCACACAAAAAGTGAGAATATTTTTGTGGCAACTATTATTAATTGCAGAAAAGACTTACTTAGCAAGCCATACTTTCATAAGACCCTATGTATTTAGTTTTATTTTTAAGTACTTATCCCTGAACATGCCAGAAGTCTGCAAAGACCATATATCAGTGGTGGCATTCCACAGTTTCATACATATGGTATAATGTTTAAGGTCAATCATAACACTAGAAATCAAGCAAAATAGACGAGTTTGTGGCCAAGTTTGCATATACAATATAATGCTCCATTCCTGGGACGATTCATCTTAGAATTCTCTCAGAAAGATTAATCAAATTCAGGATGAATGTAAAATCATTATCCTCTTGTAAATGACTCTTAAATACCAGCTAAAGAATATTTAGTATCATTAAAATTATCTTTTGCATATTTCATTCATATACAGGCCAGTAATCCTTTCTGTAAATAGCCAATGTCAAAACAGATACTAACTTGACACAACCTGTACTTGCATTTCATTATGAAAAAATTATAAGCTGTATTTAAGTCCTTTAAGTTAATATTAGTAGTCTTTTCAACCAAAAAACAGAAGTCCTGAAATCAATTTGTATGTATGTTTGAATAGAATTGCAGAAATAGCAGCAAAGGCTTCTGGAGAAATTGCATTTATTATTGCAAGTTGTAGACAATTACTACCAACAAATATTGACAGGAAGCAAAGCCATGAAACATCATCAAAAGTTAAATGGGATAATGCATCTCCAAACTATGTTTACTCGCTACAGGTACAATGACGTACGGAGTAAACGGAGATATAAAATAACATTGACAGCATATAATAATCACATGGCAGTCGCACAGACCATAGATATACTTCTTTATTCAATATTCGGCAATTACATCATAATGTCTCCAGATAGAA
>CM021105.1:671028267-671074127 GCA_007115665.2 Sequoiadendron giganteum | reverse complement strand
GGATATCCAATTAAAACAATACTTCAAAAATGCACAATAAACAAGAGGTAACATTAAATATTTTAGATTTTTACAATCAGACATAATATATGTATCTTGATACCACTGTGTAATACTTTTAATCTTGATGTTATGGGCCTCCTTTGCGACCCCTAATCAGGGAAATTACAAGATCAGTAATATGATTTTTGGGATTGCCCTCATTGCTTCCCAAATACAAGAAGTTAGAGCAGCAATTTCTAATTTTAAAGAAAGTCGGCCATACACATGAGATTTTTTATTCATTTATATTTAATTTTCTTTTAAGAGGTTAATTATGATGAGCACACGGTTATACACGGTTATGATGAATCAATATAATGCGACTTTTACCAATTTAAAACTTTATCAATCACAATAACATCATTTACTCAACACCAATAATCATGCACATGAGAAGAACACAATAACACAAGATATTTACGTGGAAACCCTTGCGGGAGAAAACCACAGCACAATAATGCTTTATATGAATTCTTCTTTTTACAAATTTTGTAGGCACCAACCTACTAGAGGCACCAACCTACTAAAGGCACCAATATCTCCTTTAGGAAAGTACCAACTTCAAAACAAAACTAGGTTCCACCTTCTAGGATGTTGCACCTTCAACGGATGATGGACATTAAGATCTCCTGTTCAATACCACTCTTCCTCTTGAATCTATCTTCCTTGAATGATCTCCAAATACCTTCATATATCTTCTTTTACAACTCTTCATACAAAGCTGCTTTAATAAATGATCTTCTTGTAATGATCTTTCACAAAATTGACACAATCACTTCCAAATGTATTCCTTTTAGATCTGCTTATAATTCTTTCAAATCTTTGTGTTCTTTATCAATTTTGCATATAGCCTTCATCAAATATATATCTCCTTTATCCAAACTGCCTATATCCCTTATCAAATTTGCATCATGAAGTCTTGACAAATATGCCCATAGAGTCTTCATAAATCTGCTCATACACTCTTCACAATTCCTTCATGAAATCTGCAAATATACTCCTTAAGATCTGCTCTTCTAAATCTCTTGATTTGCTGTGTATGTATGATGAAGTCTTTTAACTCAACATACTTATTCTCATCCTTTTACTCTCCATTCCTTATTTTATTTCATATCTCCAAATCTAGGTATTCACACATCTCATAAGTGTCTTACTCTTTATATCATTTATGTTGAAAGGATCACACCCTTTCTATATAGTCGCTGCCTTTGAAAATGAAATCACAACCTTTTATTGATAATCACTACCTTTTCATAAAACCAAATCACACCTCCTTGTTATCATTTGATTAAGATTTTTGTTTTATATATATGGAGTGCTGTCTTAATTTCTATTAATTTATAATTGTTGTTACAATAATCGCTGCCCCTTGTTGATTATGAATCATTGTTTCTTGCATAGATAATAATCGCTGACTTTTTTTAATATTCTATCGCTGCCCTTGTCTTATTCACACCTCATTGTAACTTTTGTCTTATTCGGATTCCTGAATTCGTTGGACTTTTCATAAGTTGTCTTATCCGTATTTTGTCCTATCTGATCGGTCTTATATTGCATTTGTCTTATATGACTTTTCATTATGCTAATAACTGCTTTAGACTTTCACTTTCAATGCTGCCTCCACATTATCTGAAGCGCTGCCCATTATCATCTAATCTCTGCTCTTTAAAACATTAAAACCCTGATCGTTATTTTCATTACTTGTTGTCTTTTTTAAGTCTTCTATTGCTGCTTTGTAAAGACAATCATTGCCTCTTTTTTTTAAGTATCATTTTGTTCTTTATAAGACCCCTGCGTATAAACAACTCTCTTCTTCGTTCATCATTGCTCCATTTATGAATAGCTCTTATAAAATCGCTGCTCTATATTTCATAATTATTTTATCAAAATAATTCTTAATGGAATTGCTGCCTTATATTAAAGTATTTTACATAGGCGCTGTCATTATTATTATCAAACCTCTTAATCGCTGCTGATAGGAGAATAAACTTGCTACCTTCATAAACATAAGTGCTGTAGTAACTTGTGACCTCCCACTTACTTTGAAAGTCCTCAAATTGCACTATCACATGTGGCCAACATGGGAAGACTGCCTCCATGAATTCATTAATAGCTGACAAAAATTCTTTCTCCATCAAGCCTATGAATTAGCAACCTTAGATATAAAAGATCTTTAAGGCTCTGCTTATTATTTGTACCACAGTTTACTATCATAGGGAGCATCCTTTGAGGATTTATGCCTGCAGCTGCAACATATAACTCCAGCTTTCCAAATGCAATCCCAATGCACTATACTCCAAGTTTTTTACTTCCATCTGTAATCACAACCATATCAACCTGACCAATTATAAACCATTACCATTAGTGACAATCTCAAACAATGAATTCCTTCGACATTAATGATAGGAATCTCATTAATATTCCTTTGACATCAATGACAACATTTCCAACAAATTATTCCTAAAATTCCAAGAATTAATTTTAGTACTTCAATTATTAATAATGTCAAAATTATTATAATTAATGTTATTCTTATTATTTTATTAACATTAATGTTAAAAATAAAAATTAACCTATCAAAGTTATTATTCTTATCATTGATGTTGTTCTTATTTTATATCTAACTATTACTATTATTAATATTTATTGTTGTTGAATAGAATTAAAATCTCTAAATATCTTTTAAGTGTATAAACAGCGTAAAACTGGAGAAAATATGTCTTGCCTTCCTCAATAGCATTTGAAATGTACAAAGCATGCAACCTTTAAATGTATTTTAAAGGGAAAGAAACTTTAATGGATTGGTATAGGAATGGTATTTTTTCTCTAATCATTGGCCATGTGAAATGAATGCAAGTACAAGAGTTAATAGTTTGCGTAATTTGAACAAGGTTATAGCCAAGGGCAATGTCAAGCAAGCAGAAAGGCTATTCGAAAGTGCCAGTCATAGTAGGTGCCAAATCCTTTGAAGCAGAGAAAAGCAGGTATAGCGGTTCAGAGGATTTGTGTGTCACTAGACTTCACAGTAGGGTGACTGATCTCCCATCTCATTCTCAAAGTAAGGTTCCCACTTCTAAGATTTTTAAATTTCGCTAGGATCCGCTTTTCTAATTTTTTGGTCATTTCAAACAAGGGAGGTGACTTTTTCCCATCAAGAAGAGCTTTTTTCAGCAAATCCAGCAACATGGATGAATGCTAATCCGCATCAGTATGGAAGGGCTCCAGAAAATGTTGCCTCTTCTCTTGAAAAACTTCCCAAACTAGCCTCAGTTGTAGGAAAACCTCAAGCGAGTGAACCTCTCTAGCTTAGAGGTTGAGTCCTCTTCCCAGGCTCTTTCTGCTTCTGCAGTTATTGAATCATGACCAGACTGGTGGTCAACAGTTTTAGAGGTGAAAGATTGAGCATTTGTTTATGGGAACAAGGACCTCAAGTTTTCTTTATTTCTAAAGGTTCTTGTGTAATCTCATTTCCCTCTAGAGGGAATGCAGTAATCTGCTTGTGGTGGGGTCTTGAAATATTTGTGATAACATTGTTTTTTTTCAACCTTGGATGCCTAACCCTAGTGATGCATCGTGAATGGATTTCTATCTTAGCTCTTTCTCTATACTCAGCAAAATGTTTTAATAGCTTACACGTTTGCAGCAGTATCAAATAATTGAATAACAAAGGAAATAAGCAATTAAAACAGGGCATATACAGAGAACAAAATACACAACACGAGATTTAAGCTAGAGAAAATGCAAATGAGTGAAACGTTTGAGGAAGAGTATGCGACAAGCATCCCATCACTATTTGATGTCAGTACATGGAGTAAGATACCATTTACAATGGTCTTATGGAGCTGTCCAGTGATCCTACAGCCTCCTCTACCTCCACCCTACTCCTCAGAACACAAGAACCCTGAACAAACATTCTGCCTGTTCAAAGCTGCAAAGAGAGACCCTTCCTGAGCCAACTGAACCCTGGAAATGTCTTCTCAGTCAGCTTATATACTTCTCTGGTCATTCCCAGCAGTGGAATTTGAGCGGTTCCTCAGCATACCAACAGTCACCCAATTGTAAATGTCCAACCACCGGCCAAACACCAACACAGGCAAGCCACATGACCTCCATCTCGTCATAACAGCTACTAGCAATGCAAGAAATACTGCTCACCAAGAGAACTAATCCATCACAGCACCCAGCAGACAACCGGTCCACAAACAAAGCAAAAATGGTCACGGCCATAATGAACACAGCCAAAGATGTGGAAAAGCCGAACAGCTCAATAAAAGTCAAAAAACCAATTATAAAGGGAAACAGCATCCCTATTATATTCTTCTACCCTATACAACCTCCAGTTGTGCCCAGCACTAACCCACAGCAAGTATTGGTATGGCTGGTTGACTCCATAGACTTCATGACAATGTTCTGGACCACTGCCAAGTTGCCTATAGAGCCATTTTCCACTCAAACTTGTTGTCCACCCATTCGTGCATTTGCATCATTATTGAAAGTAATAAGAATCACCTCCAATAATTGATTCCAATAGAAGAATAATGTCCAAACGACCTGCACAAGGTCAGGAACAACTCCTATAGGAACCCTGTATCATTTAGATCGCAAACTTAACACCTACAACAAGTTAAGAAATGCCAGCAAAAGCTCATTGAGCACCTGCAGCATGTTGTTAAACACCTGTAGTAGCTCACCAATCACCTGCAGCACTGCCAAAAGTAACCTACATCTTGCTACAAGTGAGTTTGTAGCATATGCCTGAGTATGGAACCTTCTCGATCCAAACAACTTGACCAAATTTTGGATCACTTATTCCAATCGCCAAACTGAATTTTGGGTCCATCTTTATGGTCTCTCGTTGGAGCTTTGGGACTCAGATATGTCCAAGATTGGCTCAAGTATGGGTGAGTTGGTAGACCTTGATTCTAAATCCCTAGACACGTCACACATGATCTACGCTCATATTAAGATTCGTCAGGGTCTCAATATCCCTCTCTCTAAGCAAGTGGTGCTTTCCTTGCCCTCAAGCTTTTCCAGAAGGCAATGTGCAATGAAAGAATTGTTTTTCATTGTTAAATCTGTCAGAAAATTGGTCATGTTGTAAAGCATTGTTAAAGTCCTTGAGCCTCAAGTTTTAAGTCTCTTTCTTCCTCTGTCCAATGCAGTTCAACTAAGACTTGGAGACCTACAAGCATTTATAAGGTTAGAAAATCTTTTCTGTTACAACAAAATCATCTTTAGTTCTTCATGGTGGAGGTTCACAATTGTCCTCCTTTCATCAGCATAAAGTCCAACCCCAAAAGTGGTTTCTCATGTTCATTCCTCTCACCACTTTGTGATGGATCTGTTTCATGCCTTGTTCAAGTTTCTTCTCCAATTTGTATTGATAAGGTTAGCAAAAAGGTTGAGGAAGTTTCTTCTCCAATTTGTATTGATAAGGTTAGCAAAAAGGTTGAGGAAGTTTGTTCAAGTTTCTTCTCCAATTTGTAGAATCAAGTTAGTTCTCCCTCTACCTTGTAGAATCAAGTTATTGAGTTAAATGATAGAAGCATTTGTACTTTGTCTAAGCTTGGAGAGATGGAAGAATTTGGATTGTTGTTGGTCAACCCTGATGTGGAAGAGGTTTTAGATGGCTTGGGTAGTATCTAACTCTAAGCTTCTTCTTTCTTCAGCTCAAAAAACTATTACACAATGAAGGGATTGAATGACAAAAGTTTAAAAACTGAAAGTCTACCTTGGAGGACATTGGGGCTGCAGTCCAGCAGACTATTGACTATTTTCTTTCAAAGCAGAGAGCAAGGCCCTCCACAGGAGAAATGACGGTCCTCTCCTAGGAGGGGTCTTAATGCCTCAAGTAAAATTATTAAATTATTTCCTTTGCTCAAAAAGGAGACATAACAGAGGCTCTGCTGGTACTGCAATGGGGATGGCAAGAGGTGGCAGTGTCAAGAAGTCTTTGGCAGGTTTGGGGATTTGTGGGGCAGATGAGGCCCTTATGATTGTGGATTAAGTTCTTTTGCTTTGTCAGTTGAGGGCTTTGCCAATTTTTTGTTTTCCCATTTTTTCAATTTGGACTTTTTTAGTGGGCTTACCTGAATTGTGATCTGGCTTCTCAGTTGGAGCATTATTTTTTTTGTCCGGGGTGTCTTCCGTCATCTTTGGTTATTTAATGTATATTTTATTATTTTTGGTTTTATCTTCTGAAGGCATGGGCCCCAATAGAACCCACACCTATCAAAAAAATAATAATTATTGTTAATATTGTTATTCTCATTTTAATTTACGTTATTATTATTTTTAAGGTTATAACTTAAGGGTCTCCACAAGTTGCTGATCTTCCATATAACTTCCTGCCTGCAATGACAAAGCAGCTAGAAAATTGAAATCTATTATGCTAATATAATATACAGTATATGCCCATAAAGTACATAACAATATTTCCATTGGAACATGACCTAACTAGGACTATTAACAGTAATGACAGGTTTATTTCTGTACCCACTCATATGATCTTCATTGCCTATCATACATGTTTATACCTTTAACAACTTCACAAACAACACTTGCTTCCTAAAAATACAGATATATGTCATCAGAACATTCTTTTAACACACTGCAAGCTTAAAAAATACGAAAAACAGGCTGCTTCTAATCCCTGTCTTGTGGATGTCTACAACTCTTGAAATTTGCTTTCCTAGTAGAATCTATGATCCAAAATGCTACAGTTACAACTATATCAAGGTTAGTATGGATGTGCCAGGGTCTAAAATGTGTGTTCCCAGGATACATCACCAGAAAATTCACCTCCCTCTCCATTTCAAAATCATTAAGTTACCTGTAAATTTCCAGGAAATGTTTTATGGCTGTTGGGTTTGTGTTACTTTCTTCAAAATAATCTTGATCATTATTTTATTGTAGAAATGAGTTATTTGCATGAAATCCAATAAAATTGCTATTTCTTGCAGGTTTGGCTCAGCTGTGAACCTCAGATGATCCAACAATTATATTTAGTTCACAATCAAGAGGTCAGTTGTTATCTAATTCAGTCAAGGAGTCAATTAAGACATAATTCCATGTGGGAGTTATTTTGTAGTTTGATGCATTGGAGGGGTGTATACAAGGTTGTTGAAAACTCAATGCGATCTGGAGCATCCTGGGCAAGAAGATGATTTTGGTTGCATTTTCCAGAAATGCATTTTTCTTTAATAATTGGAGGTTTGCCCCTTACAACAAGGCAAACAGTACTGGTAAAACTGACAAACAGGAGTCAGTCAGACATGGCAAGAAATGGAATGAATTATCGATTTCTTTTCAACTTCCAAAGGTCAGGTTCTTGCATTCCATTCCATAGGGGGTTCAAACATCTACTTAAGGAGTTTTTTGATCTGTTTGTTGGGTTGGCACTCTTGTGTGCCTTATTGGAGGAGAAATTATAACAGTTTCAGCCATTGTTGGAATAAAGCTTGAGACAGAGCAGCTTGTGGATGGATGGATTAACTCTTGTTACTTGTTGAAGAGTTGTAAAGGTCAAATTTAAACCATGTTCATTCATATTGATTGTACTTGACTGGCTATAGTGAATTTTGGAGAGTGTTTACCCATCCAAACTAGATTTTTTGAGTTGTACAGGTCAAATTGAGACAAATATTCATTCATATTGATTGCACTTGACTGGTTATAGCACATTTTGGAGCGTTTACTCATCCAAACTAGACTATTTCCCTTTTTTGGATTTCTCCAGACCGAATCTTGTGTTACAGTCATTGTCAAGCGTCTAGCTTCTGATTTAATACTTCCTATTACTTTGGTTTTGGTAATTATTAGCATATTTCTGACTGTTCTAAGGAATTATGGACCATATTACTTGTTTTACACTCACTTGAAGGTTGTTTCAGTGGCTACCATTGAAGACATCCGTAATTGGTGAGCTGGTTCAGAATATCTAGTATGATTCATGGATCATCAGAATACACAGAAATTTGACACAATATTATTATAAATAATAAAAACATTGAAATTTAAAAATAATTCACAATCGTACATCAGTGACTTCTATATTGCAATAGTAACTTTATCAAGTTTGATTTCACCATTCAAACTTATCTTATAATTTTAGTTATTTGATAAACTTTGAATTAGTTAAGTTTCAGACTAGGAGATCACAAAATCACCTTCTTCGGTTCAAGAATTCTAATGAAACCTTCTGTGGATTCTATTGTCAATAAGGGAAAGCTCTGCCATCACCCTCTGGTTGTCTGCAGTTCCTACTTTGCTCTATTCTATTGTGTCCTTGTCCTCAGATCCCCTGGTTTAAATTATTTGTATTCTGAAATAACAAAATCAATCTGCAGCTATAGGAAAATTTAGCTATCCTATTATACGGCCACAAGTTGGATAGAGACAAACTTCTATCTCTAAGATGAAGCAACAATATCTTCTTATCTAGATTGCATTGTGGTCATGTTTTCTCTCCTTTAGGATAGCGATAGCAAGAGATGAGATCTTCAAGGGAGGACATTGGTTCATGAACTATTAATAAGGAATAGAAAAAAAAGTCACCCTCAACAGCTCCAGTTTGGGTCAGGGTTCAAGGCCAGCCTCTAGAATTGTTTTTTGTTTCCAAGAACATAGATAGTACCTTAAGAAAATCATTTATTTTTGAAATGGGAAACAAAAACAGCTGATACACAAGAATCTGTGTGGACTGGGATCTGGGAGTAAATTTTCCAGCTTATGTGCATCTAAGATCTTTTGCATTAAATCTGTCAATAGAAAGCAAGCTGTTAAAACATTCCTTTGAGATGTATGCTCCAGGGATATATCGCCGGAAACTCCATATCCCTCTATATTTCATGCAAGAGCATAGATAGTACCTTAAGAAAATTATTAATTTTTGAAACGAGAAACAAAAACAGCTGATACACAAGAATCTGTAGTAGACTGAAATCTGGGAGTAAATCTTCCAGCTTATGTGCATCTCAGAACTTTTGCATTAAATCTGTCAATAGCAAGCAAGCTATCAGAACATTCCTTTGAGATTTCTGTTCCTCGGATATATCACCAGAAACTCCATCTCCCTCTATATTTCAAAATCTTAACATTCCCTGTACATTTCTGGGGAATGTTCTATTGCTATTGGTTATCTGTCATTTTCTTTGAACTGATCATGATCATTATTTCATTTTAATAACCAGATCTTTGCATGAAAACTGCAAAAATTGCTATTCTTGAAAATTTGGCTGAATTGTGAACCTCAGAAAACAATGAAATTAGAGTTTAGACAGAATATAAGTACATTGAAATTCGAAAAATAACTCTCTATTGTATATAAGATAGTAATTTTGTCAAGTGCATTTTCACCATTCAGACTTATCTTTATAATTTAGTTGTGCCTTACTAGTTAAAGTTTATATATGCTTAGCTTCAAATTAGGAGATCACAAAATCATCTTCTTCGGTCTGTGGATTCTATTGTCAACAAGAGAAATCTCTTCCATAAACATTATGTTCTCTGCAGTTTCTACAGCTTTCACTTATTGTAATAAGAATTTCTGGATTAAAATTCTGTGTCAATTTTTACATCAACGTTTCGGATCATACTCCATGATCCATCATCACTCTTTTCTCTTTCTGCACATTGCATCCTGATGATGGATCATGGAGTATGATCCAAAACATTGATGTAAAAATTGACACACAGTTTTAATCCAGAAATTCTTATTACAATATTGTCATGGACTGTGGAAACTTCATGATTTTAATCGATAGCTTTTGCTTGGTTATGTTATAATCTGTCCTTGTCCTCAGAATCCCTGCTTAGTATTATTCTTAGTTTGAAATATCAAAATTAATCTGCAGGCTAGGGAAACTCACCTACTCTACACACAGGCACTAGCTGGAGGGAGACAAACTTCTCTCTCCAAGATGAAACAACAATAACATTCATAAAGGATCTTTTGTGGTCAAACTTTCTGACCTTTGAGAGAGTGACAGCAAGAGACAAGCTCTTCAAGGTATGACAATGGTTCATGCGATATTAATAAAGAGTAGCTGGCTTTAATCTCATGGAAGGTTCACCCTCAAAAGCTCCAGTTGGGATCAGGGTTCCAGGCCTGCCTTTAAAATTGTTTTTGTTTCCAAGAGTATAGGTAGCAGTAGTTGCCCTATCTATAGATGGCCAATCTGATTTAGAGTCATGAATCCATTTGGATAAATGCATCAGATCAGATGCTTGGTGCATTAACTTTTTGGGGCCACTATCAATCTCCATTGGGGCCAGAGCAGCTAGATCTGGAATTGTTGCAGCCTCAGGGCCATTACCAGATACAGCCAGAGGATTGGATGTAGATTCACCAGACGTTGGAGCTATATCCTCTGGATCTACCCCTTAAAAAATAATGAGAAAAGAAAATTGCTAATACACAAGAATCTGTACAAGACTGAGATTTGAGAACAATTCTTCCAGCTCATGTGCATCTCAGACCTCTTGGATATATCTGTTGATAGCCAGCAAACTAAGAAAACAATAAAAAGTTAAAAACAAATAATATTTTCCCCAATGAAGGGACCCCAAATGAATTGTTGTTTTGTTTCAGCTGGGGCTTGGGTTTAGCTACCAATAACCTAGCAGAGGTAGTTGCTATTGGTAAAGGATTAGTGTCATGCAATTGTGGAGAATTGGAGATTCTCACTAAGATCTTGTTGTCAGCTGGTCAACAGAAGAATTGGAGACTAAAACAAATCATAGGAAATATCCATAGTTCTACAGTTCTATAGAACAATTTGATAAATTTAGCATAAAACATACCATCTGTGAGGGCCAATAAAGCAGCCAATGCTCTAGCTAAAGAGGCTGCTGCTATAGAAACGAAACAGAAATGGAAAGGTTAGATCAACGAATTGCCTTCCCCCGTGGTTAGAGTGGGCCTTCTTGAAGCACTAAATTTCAACCACAATAAGTTTTTAACAAATCACAAGTTCCCCCTCCCCATGCACCTTATCATTCTTCCTAATAATCTTCTACCTCAATTTAATCTTTCAATTAGTAATTACATATTGTCGGGATATCCAATCCCATTATTTGATTTCACTTGCCAATTTTAATGCCATGCACACCATGCTCCCTAATATCACCATATTTCCTTATTTTAGTCTGGCATTGTTACAGGCAGGGGGGCCAGGGGGCAAGCTTAAGCATGTGAAATCTCACCATCTTGATGGTCAACTCTCCCCTTTCTTTTTAATGTTTTATTCTTTTCTCTCCATCTCATCTTTTTCCCTTTTTTCTCTGCCTGTTCATGCCTTTCTCTAGTTGAGAATCTGGTTTCATGCCCATGTGCAATGTTGAGCTATTAGTTCTGATTTTACATCTCAAATTTGGCATTTGGTCGGTGTAGACAGCCTGGATGTGTAGGATTTTTATTAATCCTGTTGCAGACAATAACAAGATAGTGAACAGAGGCTTGGATTACATGGAGATATCATTGTAGATCACAGGTGTAGGGCCCACATCTAACACCCTCACAAAAGTTATTTCTTAGTTTGGTGTATTTGCATCCCTTTACTATTTTACTCTCATCTCTGCAACCACTTCTCTTCTTTGCCCCCATTTCAGTTTTCATCCAAGTCCTCTTATTGCTACTGTTTTATCATGGTCCAAAAGAATTCTAAGAGGGTGGCCAAGGGTCTTGCCTCTAAGCAAGCCAAAAAAAGTCAGGATGGACACTGAAAATCGATTTAAAGAGTCAAATGAATATTTTCATTCCTCCTTTGCTGCTGGAAGCGAGCTTCTAAGACTATGGATGATCTTGGTGGATTTTCAAAATACAATTCTAGCAATACTGCCAAGCCTATTAGTATGGCCTACAGTTAAAAAATGCATGTTCTGTGTCATGTGGTACTGCACAACCACCCCCAGAAGTCTGTGGTGCTTCCAAGATAATCAATCCATCTTCACTGGATACCACACACAAATTTCCAGTGGTGCAAGGTATTCCAAGGAGATCAGACTTGGCACCATCCAAGCACACACCAAATCTTATGTGGTTTTCATCATTGACCCTGTCAAAATTCCAAAAATGTACAGTCCAACCCACTAAGGTCAACTCAAAATGCATAGCACTGCTGAGTGTAGGCAACGTTTCTACCTTGATCCTTAGAGGAACAAAGCCTCCCATACGATTCCAGGGCCAGATCCAACCATAACATATTATCATGACTCAGCCTAACCATTGAAAGGTGAATTGACACACTCTAAAGAGCAACCATTTCATCTTTAACAATCAAGTTACCAGTTCAGGTACAGGGGTTTGGTATGCCAGAATGGCAAAAGAAATTGAGGTATATAGAAATTAACTTCAAAATACAACATATTATGTATACAATAAACAAAACTACCATAAACACCAAAAATACTATTTAGTTAACTTGTCAACTTTTGCACATTAAGATTATAGTCCTTCAAGTGAAAGTGTCAGGACCCATGCCAGCACATGTTTGGCAGCGTCTGGACTTGTTTTTGGCTTAAAGGTGACAGTCACAAGACAGTGTAATGTAAGTCATCATTCCCCATGTTATTACTCAATCAACCAAACTTCACTCCAATGTAATTTTACACTTGTTCATTAATTCCTTTGCCTGTCCACAAATCAAAATGCGCATACAATCAGCCTCGGTATTATAGAGAGAAATATGGTACCCACTCTCAGAGAGCCTTGAAAATGCTAATAATACCATAATATACTGTTGCTGAGTTGGCATCATTAGAGGAGGATGGCTCAAGTTGTGAAGAAGAGATAGTTGACAAAGTGATGCAGAGGCTAGAGTGAGAACCTACATGGACCGGGTTACATACCCAAACTGTGAACAAATCAGACACGGATCTTGGGGTTTCACTGAGTGAAAAGGTAGCATAGTTTCACAACTATTCTTTAGCCTCCATGACTATGTAACTACACTCATACATATCTAAATATCTGTTAGCATCAGATTCATAGTTCCAACAATTTAGTGTGTTATCCCCTAGATATCTCCAATTTTTTCAATCAATGGAGGAATTGGGCCTCTTTGACTGATCTAAAACCTTCTTGTAGTATGCCTTCGGTTAACATCCATAATCTGGTTGATCATTTTGACAAAAGATCTAAACATTCTTAGTTTAACAATGTTGTGGTTGTGATCGTTTTGACTACATTATTTGCTTTAGAGCTCTTCAGAGTTCTGTATCCTTGCCAAGGCTTTTTGCCTAAGTCATTTTTGTAATTTTCATCGACTTATCAGTACTCCCCAACTACCATCAATTTAAATCTTCGTCTAACAGCTACTGAGGTTTTGAGAAAGCTTATGTCAAAGTGTTTCAAAGATGCACCTACTATTAATCTCAATTTTGACTAAATAGCTCCTGCGCTTTTGAGATGTTGATGTTATCAGAACTACAATTTGTGCCTGACATTGATCTCAATTTTGATCTAGTAGTCATCAGCATTCCTACCAAGTTTTGTAATCAGAGATTGTAAAATATTGCACACACAGTTGATTTGTTAGTTGACATGCACCTAGTAATCCCAATGACTATTCACAACACTATGATACATGATGTTTCTCCTTAGTGTGCCCAAGACCTCTAACAATGGCATGGTTAAGGACTGAGAATATGCCAAAACAAGAATAACCATACTAAATGATGAGTGATGATAATGCTTGTGCCAAAGCAATCATAAGCTTGCCCCCCTCTAATATTTTCTAATCCTATCTTTTTCATTCCAAATATATATATAATCAATTCTTCTATTTTTGTCATATACAATTATTCTATAAATTTCTAACTATAAATATTGTCAGCTCGTCTAAGCTTAAACTTCAGTGCCACACCAGAATTGTTCAATTTATCAAAACTAATTATCTCATAAATTCTGAATCATTCCCAACTCTCCTGATCCAAAAATACATTAGTTAAGTTGGTGTAATCAGCTAACTTGGTCACATGATATTCTCACAACTCATCCTCGGTACTTCTCACTCTTAAGATGACAAATTTAAGAAACAAACTGAAACAGAGTTGCAGAAATTTTATTGTCAGGGCAGAACAGAGACAGATGTTCACTGTGTGATACAGACATTCAGGTCATTTAAGTCCAATAGGACTAGAGAATGGGAGACAGATTTGACCACAGTCAAATTCATTCAATGTGTTCAACTCTAGTCAAACTCATCTTGTGCACAGATAATTGAATGTGTCCCAAAAAGCCAAAAAGACAGAACACGTGGAATTTTGGGTGGCTGAAATGATTTAGATTCTTTGGTTTCAGTTACAAGTATCCTTTTGGTGTCTTTCCAGCATTCTCTTGCTTCTCGTTTCTTTATATGCCTACAAGAAAAGTCATTTTGTAACAATAGGTAGTAATTTTATTTAGTGTTCTTGTATAAATTGGTTGTGTTGAGCTATAGTTGCTTCAATCTATGAGTCTTAATTAGCTGAATGTGATTGGGGGAGTATGAAGGCAAATTGTGGAGTTGTATGGCATTTGGACATTGTTGTTCTTGGGAAAAAGTGTTCATGAAGGCCTTGAGAAGACAGCAAACCATGTGTAACAGCTCTTAGATAGTGGCTTGAGGAGTTTTAACACCCACTCCTCTGGAGTTTTTACCCAAAATGGATTCCTCCAGGTCATATTACTGTTGTCCCATGACCCATCTTCCTATGGTCTCTTACTGGCTATAATATGCTTCCTTAGATTGCCAAGCACACTTACATTAAAAGATTTGTTATCATAAGGACTGTTTTTATATAATTCCACATATAGAACTGCAATGTGTCTAATCAATTTACATTGAGGATTGATAAGGATTCCTGTTGTTGAAGCAACATGTGGAATATCCTTCATATTTATGGATCATGTCATCTTGTACTTTGAGTAATCCTATTATTCTGAGTACCTTTGCAAGCAATAAATTCCTTCCCATTGGATGCCTAAATGCTATCAGGCATCACTCTATCATTTCCTTCTGCAATGAAATCAATTATTGATAATATGTTCAGCGAGGATGGACGCACACTACAATCCCAGCCACATTAACTGTCTTTTTTTGAACTGCAAATAGCAGTGCATATGGAATGCACACTCACATGTTTAAGATAACTCTGAGATTCTCAGAAGTAGTAGCTTGTCCAGACAAACTTCCAGATTCTCTAGGACAAACTTGTTAATAGAGATATTTTCCACTCACAGCAAGCTTTGCAAAGCATTTCTTCCAAACAATTTAAAGTTAAACAATTCATATAAGTTCTCGCTATCATCCATGTTGACTGAATAAGATGTGATGCACTTAAACACCATATATGAGATAATAAAGAAAAGAAAGGCAGGGTAACCCTTTAAGGAGAGAATCTTAATAGGAATGAGAAGGCGCTCTGCAGACTGAAACAATGAAATCTCAATATAAATGTTAAACATGCCCTTAAAACATAGTGGAAATAATAAATTCTTTGTGGAAATATGATAGAACTACTAGAAACAACAAAAGCTATGTGTCATGACAATAACCTGATTAACTACTGCAGTCTGAACTAATAATGATCACATCGGATTATTTACAGAACATTCCAGATTATTTGTTAACACAAGTTAGCATTACAGACCCACTATAAACAAGTAAAAACAAACTGTTTCAAGTCATTACAATAACCTTACTAATAACTGCAATTGGAACTAATAATGATCAAACCAAGCTGTTCACAAATCTTTCTAAACATGAATAGCATCCTTGAACCGCTAAAAACAAAAGCCTGCAATAAAAACATAAGTTTCTTTAACTCAATTCAGATATTTCGAACCCTTCCAAAAAGTGTATAATCAATTGATTGATCTCTTTTTTTTAAACAAAGAATTGCAAACATCCAATGACAAGTGTTTAAAATGTCTCACAACTTTATCTTCCATGCAAATGCACAATAAGTTTGCTACTTTTTCTCTTAAGAGAATCCGCTATATCTGAATATTCTGCAAGACTAGACCAGAAAAGTTTTATTTCAAGTGGTCATTTTACAAAACTTTCTGAATCAACTTCTACTAGAGTTTCTCAATCATTCTCTTCTTCTAAGGTCTAAATTCTAGTATGGCTTCTCAACAACAAAAAATATGCAAGACACATTGCTAAGGCTGATTAAATTTCGAAGTAGTCCTTCACCATCTAGATAAGATAGTTTATTGGGCAGATAAACAAACAAAGAACAAACATCAAGTAGAACATCAAAAATCAGCAGGACGAGGAGGCTTCCAAAATTATTTTCAATCTACATTCATGAATAGACAATTTTTTTCCAGATTTCCTATAAGACCATGACCAAGCTAACAGTTTAATAAAACAATAAATTCTAACATAAATGATGTCAATGTAGAGGAAATAGGCCAACAGGATGAGATTCCCTTGTTGGAATCATGAATTATATCTCCAATGAAGGCCTCAGATAATCAGATGATAATGTGATGTATAAATGCATAGTGAAGACTAAAGGAGATTAGTAGTCTTAAGCTGGAACAGGAATAGAATCCCATTATTGGATTTGGCAAATATAAACGGAAAGCTTGTAAATGAAAAAGCATCAAAATGATGATAATGATCACAACTGCAAGGCAAGGGAACTGACAAAAGCTGCATGTAAATGGTAAACTTGTGAATAAACTACCACAACAATAACATCTATAACTGTAAGGCAAGAGGACCCTCAAAGCATGGCTGTCAGGCACCTTTAAGGAATGTTAGTACCAGAGAAAAGGAGGCCCCTCAAATAACCTTGTGATTTGTAACTCTCCTTTGAAAAAGCTTCTGACACACAAAATGTTTCCTACTTCTTCCAAGCCCAGCCACATGATATAAGCAGGCAAGAAAAAATTCTTTTTTTGTGTGAGACAGAGACCCTAAAACAGCAGTCATTTAAGAAACAACCTTCTTTCTAGATTTCACTAAGAGAAACCATTAGATTTGCAAAAGGATTAAACACCTTGATTTTGAACAAGAAATAATTCACCATCACAGCCTTCAGACATCTAAAGTTTAAAAACCACCAGGAGAATATGTAGATCTGACCTCTTTTTGTGTACATGAAACAGTAAATAACTTCTATTTAGCACTTCCACGGTGTAATATTTATTTTACTTTGGTGAGATTTTTCACTGTGTACAATATTTGATACTCAAGCTTCTTCCATACAAGAAATGACTATTGACAATTAGTAATGCACATGAGCGAAAGGTCACTGAAGAAATGACTACTTCAAGGCTATAACCTATAACTATTAAAAATGCACAAGTGGAAAATCATAAAGGAAATGACAGCTTGTCGAAGGAAAGACTTGGCTATTAAATACTCCACTTAATGAAAAATCTCAAAAAAATAAAATATCTAAACATTTATTTAGTCTGTCAATATTAACAGCCAAGCTTTAGCTCAGTAACCCTAAATCCAATATTGGAAAAGGAGATTTTTCATTAAATAAATAACCTAGTTTTCTTTAAGGTTCGCAAATATATACACATTCTCAACCTAGCTCAAATTGATTGATTCAATCTTTGAGATTTCCACAAGTAAACATTTTAATTTCTTTTTTTCCATCTTTATTTCATTACATTTTTATTTCAAAAGTTACAAACCTAATGATCTCAATTTATCTTTAAAAAATAACTCATAATGACAGTCAACATTCATTTCAGCATGGAAATCTCTTTCCCAGCTAAAAAATGAGCAAATAAAATCCACCTGTTATAAAATACCTTCAGTTTTTATTGGAAACCATCGGTGTCTTTATAGTGGATTATTCAAATCCCCAGAAAACTTATTACCTGCTAATATGTACAAATATTGGGTTTTTAAATCAGGTAAATTATCACATTCATCCCAACAGAAGAGACCAGGTGTCATGCCCCCCACTGTATATCACAAACCCCCCAATCGCAGCTGTCCAGAAATTAAAGATAATCGCTGACTAAGGAGACTTCAAAAGGTTCGATAGAATTAACTAATGGAAATATTAATGCAGCAACTCCATATTAATGATTGAAAGAATTTTGAGGGCAGCGCTTGGGAATAAAATAACACAACATTAAATTTAAACAAAAAGTCATAACCTTTGGAAAGGAGATCTCTATTCCAAAAGATGCATCATTTCATGAAGATATGAAGATATCAAGGGGAGTTCATTTTCTTCGGAGAAGGCATGAAGTAGATGTGATTGGAAAAAGGAAAATAAGAAATTGGAATATAAGATATCTATTGGAAATAAATATTGATTCAGCAAGAATATTATTGGGAAGTAAGTTAATATAGTACATTCCTTTAGCAATTTATTTTGAATTTATAGAAGTGTTTTGCAAATAGGGAGGCCAATCAACCTTATGAGTTCACGAGAGGTGAAGTACCGGCCTTTCCTTCATCAAGCACGCCACCCTGAGATCAAGCACTTGTGGGCTGGGAGGCGTATGAGTGCTCTTGGGCTTGTTGAGGAAGGCAATCTTCATGTGTCTTATCAAGCACGCCACCCCGAGATGGAGCGCTAGTGGGTTAGGAGGTGAATGAGTGCTCCTAGGCTTGATCAAGGAGGATGGAGCGCCTCCAAGGTGGACTAAGGGATGGAGTGGACCTGAGATCTTGCCATGTTTGTGGTCCTGGAAGCATATGAGTGCTCCTGGGCTTTAGAATCTTCTCAAGTATGCCACCCTGAGATGGATAGATGAGGATCCACCCATGCTCTTGCAATACATGGATATCCATCCATCCTTGAGATTGCGGTTTGCAAACATTTCAAGTGGATTCCTAATATGATTGGCTATAGGAATATGACTTGGAATAACCATTAATGATGTTAAAATATTTTGAATTCAAATGTTAATGATGCTATGAACTATAGATCTAACTATTATGTTGTTTTAGCTATGGTGTATTGCTCAATATTATAATATTTCATGTATTAATTTCCTTGAGATTGCGGTTTGCAAACATTTCAAGTGGACTCCTAATATGATTGGCTATAGGAATATGACTTGGAATAACCATTAATGATGTTAAAAAATTTTGAATTCAAATGTTAATGATGCTATGAACTAGAGATCTAACTATTATGATGTTTTAGCTATGGTGTATTGCTCTCAATGTTATAATATTTCATGTATTAATTTGAGTGTTGCCGTAAAGTTGATACTCGTTAGTACTAATATCAGTTTTTAGTGATTATTATTGTTTTGCAGGCCTAAATTTAGGAATATTCCAAAAGGGGATATTACACCAGGGACAAATCTTAGATGAACATGACGGAAGAGATATCCCTCAGCTGAAACACTTCCTGTTAGGAGAATTAACCAAGCATAAAAAAGTAGCACGCAGGATTTAGCGCAGCAACCCGAAATCCAATGTTTTGAAATGAGATTGTTCATTAATCAAATATCCTAATTTTCATTTCACTGTTCCCCTTATCAATAGATAGCAGTTTCATTTTTTAAATAGCCTCCATGTTTTTAATCAATTAAATTCAAACTAAGCAGAGTTATAATACCCCAAAAAAAGATTATCCTTAAGAAACCCTAAGTCTGCAAACCGTGGTGTAATAGCCCCTTATTTGCCAAAATTTTGATCTTCACTAATACTTATAAAAACTCTTAGATATGGCAGCCTCTCTAAGCAAACATTCAAATAAACACAACAATCCTTTTTTCATTTTTCAATCAATGTAGTTAAAATAAACTGATTCAATCTTGGAGATTTCCACAAGTGAAAGTTTTCTAACCTAATAATCTCAATTTAGACTAAAAACATAAATGCCAGTCAAAATTCATTTCAGCGAGGTGGTATGTTTCCCTGATAACAAAATATGTGCATACAATGCACTTGTTATGATATACCTTCGATCTTTACAGAACTCATTAAAGCTTTTGAAGTCGAAACCCGTGTTATTAAATTCCAAGGATATATGTTATACACATTAATATGCACGAGAATTGAATATTTAGATCAGGTGAACTATCCATTCCCTCCCAACTGACAAGGCCAGGTACAAGTCCTAAGTGAATTTGACAGAAAGCATACTCCTCTATCATAACATATAATCCAAAGGACTCCCAATAAATAAAAACATCAAAATCCTAAATCCATGTTTCCAATTGAGATTTTCAAGGAAATAACTTAAATTATTGTTTGCTGTTCTCCTTACCAGCAGCTGGCACAAAAACAAAAAATCAAATTGGCCTAGCTTCCATTATTTAATCAATTGAAATCAAAATAAGAAAAGTTATGACACAACCCCGAAATTAAAATTAAAATTTTATTAAAAAAAAAGAGCCCCAAGAACCTTAATTTTGAACGCCGTGCTGTAAGAACTCCTCATTTCCCAAAATTCCAATCTTAACTAAAGCTTATAAAATCTCAATACAATTAATACAATACAATAAAATCTCTGAGCCAAACATTCCAATTAATACAATACAATTTCTTTATTCTTTTCTTCCAGCTGATAGCTCAAACTGATTTATTCGATCTTTGAGATTTTTGATTTCAAGAAATACGAAAACATAGCTTAAAGGCATACCTTAAAACCACAGTCAACGGTTCAATTCAACATGATAATCTGCTTCCTAGCAGAAAAATGAGCCAATTAAATCCGCCTGTAATTATACGCCTCCGATCTTTCCGAAATCCAGACCCTATAATATGCACTTTTAGATTTCTATTGGGAGTACATATGCATGAAGAAATTAAATCTTGCAGAGATATTTAGCCATAACTTTAGGGCTCTCCTTTTTGGGGAGGTGAGGAAGCTTTTAATTTGCCTTTTCGTGCTTTCCGTAAAGGTCAAAAGTAAGTTCTCTTTTATGGCTGGTCCATCAAAAAGATGCAGACAGGTGTAAAAAGTAGTTAAGTAAATATTCCCTATCATTTTAGTTGAAAGGTTTACTTTTTGTTTGGTACGTGAGGTAGATGTTCGCTACATCAAAGAGGTTTTAAGTACAAGAGTAATTTGAAATTATGCAAAATGGACCCACAAGATAATATTTTAAGAATATAAAAGATGAGTTCAACGCTCAGGGAAGAAATATTTAAAATATATATTATATTATAATAATTTAATAAAAATATTTAAAATATATATTATATTATAATATTAAATTTTGAATCAATTTTAAATAATTGTTATAATATCAATATTATAAAATAAATTTAAAATTTAAATTTAAGATTAATATAAATGTTTAAAGGTGTTATTAAATGGTCAACAAGTATATACTAGCAATTGTATCTTGTGTATAATGGGTACGTCAAAGAGATGTGGAAGGTCAATTTCGAAAAAAATTGTCTTTATTTGCATACATTTGTGTAGTACATGAGGTCAATTCATAGGTCATTTAGCAAATGATGTTGCTTGTGCAACAAAGGTCTCAATGGAGAAGTGGTAGCTTCAAATCAACTATGTATCCACTTATAGGGATCCAAACACAATTGGAACAAAACCTTTGAATCAGGAAGGTAATTAGGCTCCATTACTAGCAAGGTCATGTTATGTTTGCAATAGGAAGAGAGGGGGAGAGAGAGGGGGGAGATAAGGATAGAAAGAGGCAATGATAGAGGGGGAAAGAGAGAGAGGGGAGGATAAAAATGGAGATGGAGATACAGATGGAGTTGGAGAAGGAGAGGGATATGGAGAGAAGGAGAGGGAGAGATAAAGAGAGAGGAAAGATGAAAGAGATAAATATTTAGAGGAGAGAGAGAGAGAATGAGAGAGGGAGAGATAGAAAGATAGAGATAGGCATAAGAAGTGTTATGTAGAGAGAGGGAGACATATAGGGGTAAATAAAGATGGAGATATAACGAGATAGAGATAGAGGGAGAGATGGAAGAAGAAATATGGAGAATTAGAGATAGAAAGGCAAAAAGATAGATATATAGGTCTAGGAAGAGTGAGAGGGGGAGAGATGGATGGATAAAGAGAGGGAGACATGTCACTTGACAAAATGGTGAGAGGGAAGATAGAGGTAGAGAGGAAGATAGAGGAGGAGAGGAAGAGGGAGGGAAATAGATAGAGAGATAGAGAGGGGGAGGGAGAGGGAGAGATAAAGATAAAGAGAGAGGGGGGAGAGATAGAGAGGAAGAGATAAAGAGATATAGAGGGAGAGGGAGAGGGAGAGGGAGAGGGAGAGATAAAGTGATAGAGAGATAGAGATATAAGGAGATATAGAGAGAGGAGGTGAGGGAGAGACAAAGAGACAGATAGAGAGACAGACAAACAAAGAGAAGTAGAAGTAGAAAAATAAAGATAGAGGGAGAAAGGGAGAGAAATACGGGGAGATAAAGAGAGGAGAGAAAGAGGTAGAGGTAGATATATATGAGAAGAGAAATAGAGAGAGATAGAGATGTATGGGAAGAGAAAGGGAGAGAGAGGTAGAGAGAGATAGATAGGGGATAGGGAGGGAGGGAGGGAGAGATGGGGAGAGGTAGAGAGGGGGGAGATAGAGAGAGAGGGGGGGTAGATGAGGGAGAGAGGGAGAGAGATAGGTAAAGGAGGGGGAGAGAGATAATGGTGAGAGATAGGTAGAAAGGAAGAGAGAGAAGAGGGAGAGAGAGGGAGAGATAGCTCAATGTATAAAGAGGGGAGAGGAGGAGAGATATAGATAGAGGGAGAGGGAAAGAGAGATAGAGAGAGATATAGTGAGATAGGGAGATAAAGGTAGAGAAAGATATGGATAGAAAGAGATAGAGACATGAGTGTGTGTGTGTGAGAGAGAGAGAGAGATAGGGAGATGGAGGTAGAGAGATGGATAGAAAGAGATATAGATAGAAAGAGATATAAATAGAAAGAGATATAGAGAGATAGAGAGGGATAGAGAGAGACATAAAGAGAGATAGGGAGATGGAGGTAGAGAGATATGGATAGATATAACTTGGGAAAGATGGACCTCAAATGTGTTACAAAGAGAACTGAGGTGAAAAATTAAAAAAAATAGAAGGCATAGGTTAGACTACATAATTATATTTGAGAATTAAAAAGATCCGATAAATATTTTAAATTTTAAATTGTAAACTAGGTGATAATTTTAAATGTAGATTCAAAGGGAATCTATCCAAAAAACTAGGGTTTCTAGAAAATGATTGGTTGAATTAAAATAGATTGGAGTCAATTAGGCTTACAATGAAGGCATTTTTCAAATTGTGGTGGAGCAAGTTATGTAGGAATTGGAGTTAAAGATATTGATTTGGTATAAAAATACATGAAAAATTTAATCGTACAACATACAAAGGGGGAAAAACTAAATATAGAAAACTTAAATTGTACATGCAAAGGGAGAAAAAACTAAATGCAAATTAAAGGGGAACTACTTCCTAGAATCAAGGGTTTTGTTAGAGCAAGAAACTTCTGGATTTGATTGTGTGAGTTTTTTTCTAACATTATGGACAATGAAAATCATGTCTACAGGGGTTTTGTTGTTAAATTAAAGCATATTGGAGCCAAGCAAGTTTAAATTGAAGGCTCTATTTGAAAATAGAGGGGAATCAAAATAAAAGCTTTGGATTGGTATAGATACATCTCCATGGGGATCTATCTCTCTACCCATCTCTACTTCCACCAATTCTAAAAGTAAAATATGATCAACTTAAATACGAAATATCAAGTTATAAATATATAAATTATATTATCTATATTATATTGTTTTAATATATATATATTATTTAATTATGTATCCATTTTATATAATAAATCCATACTACAATTATATTGTGAGACGTATTAAATAATATCATAATTTAATATATACTAGATTAATTTAAATAATATTTATATTATAATTATATATATTATATAATATAAAATAATAAATATAACTATAATATTAATTATATATAAAATAAATATAAATATTTGAAATGAAATAAGATTAGTGATAGCAGATTTCCACAATCCATGAATATTATTATTGAGTGTTTTTGGCTTAGATTGTGATGTATTTTTTGCATCAGTGTTTTGGATCACACTCTGTGATCCATCATTGGGATATAAGAGAGCATAAGGAGTAAAAATGCAAAAAATACATCACAATCTAAGCCAGAAACACTCAACAATAATGAAATAAAATATTTGTCTCTTGGCTCCTCCTCGAGTCAAGCTTAAATCAAATATATGAATTAAATAAAGGCTTCAAACCATCAAAAAGTTAAAAGAAAAAATCAACGACGCCCAACGATTTCACCACAGAATTCATCAATAAGCATAATAATATTTAGTTGTGTCCTATTGTTAATGATGTTGACGAGAAAAAGTGGGCAAAGTTTGGAGGTAAAATATTACAAAACCCTATCAAAGTGGAATGAAATATTCCATCAGAAAGATAGAAGGAGAAAACATAATGTGTTGTGTTGTCAACGATGTTTGGGAGAAAAAATAAGCAGATTTTAGAGGAAAAATATTACAAAATCCTATCAAAGTAGAATGAAATAAGAATATTTTGCACCAACAATAAAAATGGCCAAATTTTGCAAGAAAAATATTACAATCCTTATTTTTTCACAACATAATGAAACGAAAAACTAACCAAAATGATTGACAACTGTAAATGGTTCAATATTTTGGAAAATATTTCTTCAAAAGAAATATGAGAATCAAAGGGTGAAACACGTGCCAAAATCGAGGAGTGGGAGTAAAAATTATGTTTTGGGGGGAATATTTCATCTCAACAAACATCTAAGTGCATTTTTTTTTTATGAATAGGCAACGATCTATATTAATTTAAAGATAAGAGTACATATTCACAAAAAAAGGGTGGGTGGTAAAAAGGCACACCCCAAAAGTCACATGGGCAACACCTAGAAATAACAAAAAATCAAGTCACATGGGCCTAGCTCAGAAGTCTAAAAGCATGAGAAATTAAAACAAACGGGCCATTAAGCGGCCAGAGCAGTGCCAACAGAGCCAGGAGGATCTTTGTCATCCATGTTTTCCCCCATACATCAGCAGGGTTTGGAGTGATGTCAGGAGGAGCACCCCAACCATCATCATCTTTTTCCTTATCTTTATCTTCTTCCTTGCGTCGGGGCGAGATTGCAAGCGCCAGCCACAATAAGCTTTTACCACTGACAGGGCATCCAAAACTAGAAGCAGGTAGAGTATCAGAGGGCCACCTAGAACCACCACCACCGCTCCCCGAAGCACCACCGAAAGGCCATCCCTAACCAGCCTGCGGCTGAGGAGAGCGAGCATGCCAAGGGCGAGAATCCCACTGAGCAAGAGGCTGGGAATGAGGACGCACGAAGCCACTCCGCTGTCAGCCCCAAGAGGGCGACTGACTATGAAAGGAGGAGGGTGAGTCGGGGACCCAAGCCACAACACACGGGGCATTGCTCTAGTGGTCCAGGAGGACCTGTAGGTGAGCCACCTCCAGTGTAACTTTATTAGCTTGCAACTATATCTGTAAAAGAACATTAGAAAAAATAACTGCTTTAGCATAGAGAGAAACATTAATATCCATTTGAGAATGAGAAAATATGCAAGAGTTTATGTCTTTCTAGATGTTGAAGAGGATTTCCACCCTAAAAGTGTGCCAAAGTTGGGTGAACTTAGCAAGGATCCTAGGTGGATCTCCCAGCAGAACCATATGCCAAGAAAAAGGCTCCAGCCGAAAGGGTCGAAAGAAGTCATGAATCCAAGTCCAAAGCTGCTGAGCTCTGGAAAAAAACCAGAAAAGATGCTTGAAGCTTTCAGGTTGCCCATAAAAAGGGCAATGAGGGTCCTGGACCCCCAAGTGTATAAGTCGAGAACCCACAGGCAAGCCTTGGAAAAGAATACACCAAGCAAAGTGGGCCAGCTTCGGATTAACATTTGCAGACCAAGTGGCATCAAATCTCTTCCACCAAACATGAGCAGAGGAATTAAGAAGCCACCTTTGGTTCAAACTGTTGATCATAGGAAAATGGGGTGAAAGCCACCTGTAACCAAGCCACAGCTTATAGCTCCTGAGAGGAGTGTCTGGAAACCATTTCCAGTCTTTCCACCAAGGTTTGTGCCCACGAATGCCAATTTTATGAAGCATTTTTGTCGGAATGGCGCTCACCAGCCCATCGAAAGTGGCACGGTCCTAGTTTTGAAGTCTGTGTTGGGCCTTAAAAGCATCCCAATACATAATGTGCATAGTGGGCTGGTGAAAGAGTTGTTGCAGGGTCTGAATGCCCTTTTTGTGAAATCTGAGGGCTTTAAGCCAAGATGATTTAGCCAAGGGCTGACCATTATGGGCAAGAAGAAAAGACCACCAAATATTCTGTTGATTGAGCGAAAACCCATCACGAAATCCAGCCCCGACCCATCGGAGCCAAGGCTTAACAACCTCCCAAGCACGCCAAATGCTCTTGGCCACAAAAGTTCCAACAATTTGAATAGACTCCTTCATAACCAGGAGGGTTTGGAGACCTATTCCTTTCCAGGCGGGTTTGTGAACAGGAAATCTGGATTGGATACAATGTCTGAGGAGAATCTTCCAGGATTCATCTCCGGTGAGGGCCTAGATAATCCACTTGACACAAAGAGCAATCCCTTGTCGTTGAGGGGAGAGTAGCCCAAGCCCTCCAGAGTCCTTAGGGAGGCAACAGTACTCCCATGCAACACGATGGAAACCCTTGTGGGTTTCAGAGGAGGCCCATAGAAATTACCGTAGCAACTTTTCAAGCCTGCCATAGGCAGCTTTGGAGGGGGGCCAACAGGAGGAGTAGTGAACATGAGTGGCAACCAAAATTTTAGAGCAAACCTGGAACTTACCAACCAGAGAAAGAGGCTTGGTGATCCAATAAGCAAGCTTCTTCTAGACCCTGGAGAGCACAGCTTGCCAAAGCTCCCTAGGGGAGGCCTGGAAGGCAAAGGGGATGCCCAAAAAATGAAAGATCTCTCCCTGTCCAATCCACTTCCAATTATAGGTTTGAAGCCACATGGTAGTGGGTAACACAGATTGCATGTAGCATAAGTTCTTGTGCCATTGGATGGCAGAGCTGGAGGCAAGACATAAAGTGTTGAGACAATCAAGGGCAACAATGATCGATTCTTCTTCTTCCAAGAGAGTGAGAAAGGAATCATCCGCAAAGTGGCCATTAACAAGCTGCTCCTGAGATTTCGGGAGAAGAATCCCTTTGACATGTTGCTAAGAAACAACATGGGCTAAAATTTAGCCAAAGCCTTCACCCACAAGCACATACAAAGAGGGGGTGAGAGGACACCCTTGTTTAATTGAGCAAAAAAAACCAAAAGCAGAAGACTAGCGGCCATCAATGGTTATTCAAGCTGAAGCATCAACAAAAAGCATATGAACAGATTGAATGAAATTGGGCCCAAACCCCGAAGCTTGCAACATCACAAGAATGAAAGGCCATTCAATGCAGTCATAGGCCTTGGAAAAGTCAATTTTAATGAATACAACTTTTTGATTTGAGCGTCGAGCCCACTCCATGCCTTCCCAAACAACAATGATATTATCCATAATGAACCTGGATTTAATAAAACCAGTCTTCTCTGGGCGCACAATCTGAGGCAAAAGATGGTGAATTTTCAGAGCCAGAGCTTTGGCAATGATTTTGTAGGAGACATTGAGAAGCGTGATGGGCCTCAAGTTTCAGATATCCTCTAGATCCCCAAGCTTAGGTATGAGCTTTATATTGCCCTTGTTTATTAAATTGCCTAGAGAGTTGGCTTGAAAAGCTTCAAGATAGACATGATGTAAATCGCTCCCAACATAGTCCCAAAGAGCTTTGTAGAATTCACAAGGGAAGCCATCAATCCCAGGAGCCTTATCATCAGTCATAGGAAAAATAGCTTCCTTGCAATCATCAATTGTTAACAATTGATCATAGTTATCTGGGCTGAAGAAAGCCTATGTGGCACAATAACAAGGCAATCATGAAGGGTTTGTTGTCGCACAGGCGTGGAGTCCTATGTAGTGAACACCTACTCATAATTGTGCACAAAGGCCTGGAGGATGTCAGTTAGCGCAGAGAGCACCCGAGTGCCATCCTTAATTTTTTTGATGCCTGGGGATGAGTGTCTAGCACGAAGTGCCAAAAAAAATATGTGGAGGCATGATCACTGATCTTAAGCCAATGTAGCTGAGCTTTGATTTGCGCTCCTCTAGCAGCGTAATTATCAGCCACTTGCTTATTGTGCCTTAATTTTGCCACTCTGACTTGATGTGACGAGGAAAAAGGGTTGGCTGCCAAAGCCTCCATAGTTGTACACAAATTAGCAGTGGTAGCCTCATAGGATCGCCGACGAAAAATGGCCAATTGGCGCCCATAAATGCGCAAGAATCGAGTAGTACAAGTGAGGCATCATTCCACCAAGTAATCCAACCTGTTTGGCTAGCTGGTTTGCACTCCAAATTCCACACTCGACGAATGTGGGCCAAAGTGGGCTTCGGGCAGAGTAGAGACGTGTTTAGAAAGAATTGAGTTTTACATGTGCGAGGCTGACAAGACATCCATTTAATACGAAAATAAATTGGGAAGTGATTAGATAGAGTCACATCCACTAAAGGCTTCACTGGTAAGGCAAAGTTGTCAAAGGAAAAAAAAATATTGAGCGGAGATCATGGCATGATCAAGGCATTTAAAAACTCTATCAGAATCGGCCCTATAATTACACCAAGTGTGCCAGAGGGAATGAGAATGGTGGCAATCAACATTGGGATCAAAAAGCCCCAATTTATTACGCATGTAAAACCATGCCTCTCTGTCACCAGCAGCCCAGCGAAAGGGCAACGTACCATCCTTGTCATACGCCATCTCGACCATATTGAAATCCCCACATAGCAACCAGGTGGCAACTGGTAAAGAATTAGCAATCCAACACCAAAGCAAAGAGCGTTCCATAGCATCATTAGAGGCATATACATTAATAATCCTGAAGGAATGATTATCAATGTTGAGGAAAACCTAAACTACCCACTGAGAAGGATCAATCCCATGATCCACAATGCAAGAATGCAATCACAGAGACAAAGAGTGGCAGCTTCACCACGCCCGACTTCATGCAAAGTGCAAAACATAGTACTGGTTGTCCAAATAGAACAACAAGCCAAGGCAAGCAAAAATCCTAAAATTTTAACTTCTTGGAGACAAAGCACTTCAATCCCTGAGTATTTTTGTAAGGTATCTCTAACAAAATACTTTTTGGAGAGGTCAGTTAGACCTCGAACATTCCATGAAAGAAAATTCATGGATGAAACTCTTCCATACTTTCAAAATCCAGTTCCTCCTCAACCATGGAAGAGAAACTATTCTTCAAAAAATCATGTGGAATTGAACCATTCTGAATAGGGGGTGAAAACCTTCGCTTTGCTGGCACATATTCTCCTTCTGGTGGTGGAGATGGACTGCAAGAGCATCGTTGAGCCCCCATTGTGGGAGGAACAATCGGTTGAGTGCACATGACAGTTGTAGGCTGAGGCGTTGCCTTTGACCTGGGTTGTACCGCAACAGTAGTACCTCCAAAAGGAGTGGTTGTCCCCTTCTTTGAAGGGTTTGAAACAACTTTGAATGGTTTAGGGACCTTGGGAGCCAACCCAGAACCAGTTGGCTTATTTTTTGGGTTTGTAACCGTGGTCCACTTTGTTTTAGCCTTAGCAAAAGGCTCCGTCTAGCGAGGATTTTCAACATCTCGTGACGGGGATGGTGTGTGAGGCATTACCAAAGGGTTGTCCTTGATCTTGTGGTTAGCTTACTGGCACCAATAACACATGTTGGGAAGATTGAAATACGTGACTCTTTGGGTGTGCCTAATAGCTCCTATTTGAATGTCCATAGATTCTTTCAAATCCTTGGATAGGTCCACTTCCACACAAACCCGCTTCTGAGGTCGGGCTTGGAAAAACCTATTAGGTTCAATACAAACAACCCTCCCTAGAGAGGAAGCAATGTGGTTTAGGAAGGGCACACATGGCAAAGGTAGATCGGGAAACTCAATCCAGACCGTAACCCACATTTTGGTGTCATCTAAGACAACAAAATCTCGGCTCCATGCTTGGAAAACCAACAAGGATGACCTAACATACTAGGGCCCATGGCCTAAAATAGCCTGGACATGATTAACTTCCGCAAAGCGGAACAAAAAGAAGCCTTTGGTCAAGTTTTGGACCATATCAAGGCGGACCCCATGAGGAACCTAGGCCTTGCTGACCCATTCTTTCGGCACACTTTCGGGGGGAGTCCTCCCAATAAAATAACCCACAAGGGTGTGTTGTTCAAGCCATTTGCAAGCAGAATCAAAATCTGGTAAAGGCAAAATCACATCAGCATGGGCATCAAAATGCTTACCTCATGAAAGACTTTCAGAACAAATTTCTGAGGACATTTGTTCAAAGGAGGAGCCATTGAACTGCGCCAACGAACCATTAATACCAGCATGAATTGTTGGGTTAGAGCCGGTTGAAGGCATATTAAACCCCTAAAACCATAGTAAATGCGGCCGTACTCAATGAGGAAGGAATTTTCCTGCGCAGAAGGTGCAGTATGACGCAAGAGGGTCCAAGGATGACCACAGAAAACAAAAAACCCTAGCAGAGCTCATTCACCCCCAAGTCACCAATCTTAGACCCTAAGTGCATTTTTTTAGAAAACTAAGTTTTTGGGAGGAAACCATATGTTTCAAAGAAATATATTTGACAAAGGAATGCTGGATCTAAAAATATATTTAAACTTGTTTCTACCAATAAGAAATAAAGGAACATCACTTGTCACATGACATGGATGAAATCGATATAATTATGTAGATTAATTTAACATATGAAACGAATGCAAGCTAACAATAACACAAATATATAGTAGATTTTTGGTATGCATATTCTTATAAAGGAATTTGTTTATCATAAACCATAAGATTTTATGTTTTTACTTGAATACATAAAATTGTATTTTAGTTTATGATTAATATATCATATCTAATCCAACACCCAAGACTAGTTCAAATCATCCCAACAGAGTATATTCATATCAAAAACTTCTTGAAGCAAGATTGTTGGATCAAGGAATTATAATGCACTAATTTGTCACCTTACAAAAGTAAATTTATCTGGACAAATATGATGCATATAAGTTTCATCTTTTTTTGAGTGATACATACTATCCTAGGGAACTTGATATCATCAAGTGTGCAAAAGTAAATTTAACAACTAGATCTTTTTATTAATAAATCATATGGTACACAATATTAATAATCAAAGAGGGTCTATTTAGAACACTACCTACAAGTTCAATATATCTCAAAGTACTAATTATATTTCAACCATCATGTAGGTGTGAAAGAATCCTTTTTACCAGCATTCTTAGAGGAAACAAAGTGTTTACATCAAAAAGAAAATGGTTTATTTGTGGTCGTCAAATCTATAACATGAATCTTATTCTTATTTGGTTGGTCAAAAAGGTTCTTATTTGGTTTAAGGCCTAAATTTCATGGTTGTATGGCTATATTTAAACATTTTTTCCTATAAAATATAATTCAAGTTGTGGAATGATTATATCACATGAAAGTGGAGATTTAGAACACAAAAATTATATAATATTATTCTAAGAAATAAAGAAAGATAAAATCATATAATGTAATGTTATACACTTATTGTTATGAATAAATAATGCTAATATGTTTTTTAAGGTATTTGATGGATGTTGATACCCTATTCTAAAGATCACATTTTGGCTTAGGTTGGGAGGATGTTGACAAAGGTTGTGGACATAAACCTTACACTTGTCAACTATATTTTATTTAATTTTCCAAACCTTGTTTATTGAACCCATTTGGTGCATATCTTGTAATCATTCCAATCTATGAGATCACATCTCTTTGATACATTTTCTCAAACAAATCATATGCCTTATGTATGTTTCCATGTTTTGCATAAATGTTTACTAGGGCACTTGCAACTTGGGATAAAAATATGGTTTTTATCATCCTTTTCAGCACATGCAATAAGGATGTTGGTAAAGGTTTTAGAATCTATATTTATGCCTTTTGATTGTATATTCTTAAAGGTTTCCCAATGCATTTTTGTATATACTACAATCTTTACAATCCATGAAACCACGTTCTTTGAGGTATTTTTAAATAGTTCACATGCTTTGTACATGCTTTCATATTTTGCATACATAACATTCACTGCTATGAGATGACACATTTATGAAAACATCCCCAATGGTCTTATATTGTCCACTATTATCTTTAGCCACAATCACATTCACTTATAAAATAGTAGAATTAGACACCTCTAAATAGTAAAATCCTTCGATTGACCCCCAACATCCACCAAGGAATCCTTTTTTATTCAACAAATAATCTTGAACTCGTGCATTAGTTTATGTCCTTTTGAGGAAAGGAGATCTTGATCATCGCCAAATTATTACTTATTAATTTTAACAAATTTAAATTATTTCCTCAAACTCACCCTTTATTGTCCAGGTTGACTTGTATAAGTCATCAATTTAAGTCTCTTGGTTTGTGAGAGAAATGTCAAGCCATGTCTAGATGTTCACAATGCAGATCATGTTGATGGTCCTATTGTTAAATAGATTTGCACCCTTTCTAAGCACATCACTTAGCAATCCAATGAAATATGGAAACATTTTGGGGCTTGTGGGTTGCCCATAGCTTCGAGTGAATCTCCAAAGAGGGTTGGTTCCCTTGGTTTCTCACCTAAATTAACTTATGCTAATGTCTCTTATTGAGGAAAAGGGGAGAAAAGACATAAAGTGAAACCTAAATCCTAAATGGGTGATACACCAAAATGTTCATAGAACCTACATTGCTACTTAACGCACACAAAATTTTCAAGTGAACAACCTATTTTATCACATCTTGACTTTGCTTGCATAAATTATATTTGATAATAAATGGAACTAGATGAGACCATTGGACAATATGTGTTTTTCATGGATGGTAAATTAGATGTTACTTTTAAAATGCATGCTATTGTGATTAAAATAATGAATTATTGTGATACAAATATTTTGATTATCAATTATGGTTTTATGGACTAACCTATTGATGAGATATTGAGTGTGAATGAGTGTAGGAACAGGTTGAAGGCAAGAACATGGTTGAGGTAGAGGAGTCCTAGCCAACCAACAATAGTTGGCATGATGGAAATCCTACGCACACACTCACATGGTTGCACTCATCTCGCATTGTGTATGATTATGATTACATTATTTTATCTGAATACATCATTTTTTTTTGTGTATTATGATAATGACAATGTCTAATGGACGTTTTGTTACAAAATTAAATTAATTAGGAAAATAAAAGATTTTATTTTCCAATATTTGATAATGATAAATCTCATAATTTATATTTATATATAATAATATAATAAATGAAATTATTATTATATATATAAATAGTTATTAAAAAGAAATTTAAACGAGGGAATTTGCTACTCTCAAGACAAAGGGAGTCTTCAAGGAGAAAATATTCCTCAATTACCTCGAGGATTACAACTCAGGTGAACTAGATGAAAAATAAAGAATATTTATACAACTTGATTAAATAAAATGCTAAACTATTGAGGAAAAGGATGATAAAAATGCTTAATAACAAAAACTGATAAGAAGATTAAAACCTATGGTATACGGAAACAAACACTATAAAACTCATAGGATTCTACCCCCATGAGGATAAATTCTTAGCCACATACTACGTGCATCATAGGGATGTTTGCACCCTACACTATCGTCCCTAATAAAAGAAAGAATAAGGGCCTGAAATCTATAATCTTCAATTTCTCAAATTTGTATATCTACACACAAAAAAAAAGAGGCGAAATTTTTTGGGGCTATTTCAAGGCTTGCCTCAATCACACACTTGCTTTGGTTTTTCCACCTTCACAGACAACCAGATAGATAGAGATAAACAAAAATACATGAAATGTAAAAGACGTGTGATAGAAACAAACCCTGAAAAGGAGGAGAACCCCTATTATGATTATAAAGACATGTAATAGAAATAGTCCTCGTAAAGGAGGAAAACCCCTATTACAAATAAAGTAGACGAGATCAAATAGACAACATTAAATAGAAAATATAAGAAGACAATAGAGTAATACCAACAACTTGTGGCTCCCCTCTTGGCTTGATAGACTTGATGGAGTAGCTTGTAAGAGATCCTTGACTGTTGCTTGAGGAATAAATCTGCTAGATCTTTGCTATGAGGAATGCGAGAGAAAGAAAAGTGAGAAGAATGAGAGTGAAAAATAGAGTTTTGTGAGGTTGCATGGGTGGGACGAGTCATTACATTCGTGTTTATGTCACAATGACATGTACCATAGGCAAAGTACATGCAATGTTCTCATTTGAATCTTGGAAAGTTCGGGGATGCTAGTGTGTCGTGTGACCATTCGCAAGTCACGCAAGTGTCCTACTAAATTTTTTTAATAATGATGTATCCAAGTTGTTAGAACTTCATCATTGTCGCCTATGAAGTTGAAATCATGAAATTCCAACTTATAGGTTTTTTCATAAATGTGGTGGGCTAGATGCACAAGTGTGAAATTGCCATGGGGTGCAATTTTACAATACTATATTTTGCCCCTACTTTAGTGAGCTGAATTTTTGAGAAAAAATAGTTGCACTAAAGTAGCTAAGAAGTCATAAATGCTAAAATTAAAATTTTGAGAATTTTATAGATTTTTTCCAAAAGGATATTGTAGAGGCCATAGAGGTCAAGTATGCAGATACTAACGATGCCCCCAATATTTGAACTCGGTGAGAAACTACAACATCTAACGTGAAGTATCATTCTACAAAACTCAAAATCGAGTCAATTTTGAAATTGGAAGAAGCTACCACGATGAGAAGAATGCTTAAGAAAATTTATGAATTGAAAGAAAAAAATATGATGAAGAGATGAGTATATGTCTCCTCTTGTTTTTTCCCCCAGCTAGGTGGGTGAAAACAAAAGGGATGGAAGGAACAGTTTCACCATAAAAAATGGGCAAAAATTAGCCTATATATGTCGAGGTGGGCCCATGGAAGTGTTATTTTCACTATTCATTACGAGGAGTTTGTTGACTATTCGAGAGAGTTTTCAGAAAAATGCCTCGCAAATGAGAGTTTAGGCTATCGTGGATCAACTAGTTGCACACCAATGTGGCAAGGGGCAACCCACCTGATGAGGTATGTAAGAAATTTCACCCAACTTATCATTTTAGCACATTTTTTTAGCATTTTAATTTTTTCAAGCATGTAGGTGTCCAACCAACGTGACGGTGTTCAAAAAACACGTTGGCATTCCGCCGATGCCAATTTTTGTTGGTTGCACTAGCATCCTACCTATGTGTTGTCATTGGCCAGTTCAACCTCGAATGTTAGTGTGTCATGTAGATGTCTACATAATGCATTGTAGTCTCAGAGGAAGACTTAGGAAATTTTTTATGGTGTAGAGATAGAATATTTTTGAGATGTAGATTATTTTGACATGATATGTTATATTTTTGCAGGAGTGGCCTAAGATCAAAGAGAATATCCAGTGGGGTTATTTTTTCATTGCAGCTACAGAGCTGCAACAATGAGATCAGTGTTGACAACTATGGTCTGTTTCAACATGTCAAGTTATGGTAGGTATATATAATATCGGAGATCCAATTCTATGCCCCACATGCATAGAGTCACAACAATGAGATCAACATTGATGACTATGGTCTACTTTAGCATGTCGGGTTGTGGTGGGTATATACAATGTTAGAGATCTGATTCTATGCCCCATGCTCATGGAAATCATGGAGAGATGGGACACCAATACTTTGACATTTTATCTCCCCACTGAGGACATGGTTGTTACCTTAGAGGACGTCTACCACATCTTATGCCTTCCCATTCATGAAGAGCGAGTGTTGTACGAGGAGGGAAGGATAGCCCAAGAAATGTAGGTCATGCAATAGTACTACCTCAGTCACGTAGTCTCAAAGGACACATTTGAGCATATCTACATGTTTTGACTTGAGTATGGTCACATATTGATGTTGATGGTTTATTGGGTGATAATTATGATTATCGCACTATGGGTCATGATGGATGGGCAAGGTTCATACCCCCATGAAGGCCTTGTCCATTGCATATGAGCGATGGAGGAGGGGAGGATAGTATTTTATTAGGGTTGGAGCATGATCACACACCTATATCACGACCTTTGATGATACGTCCACTATGAGTACCATAGTGTCATTATCTACATGCTTCTTCAAGTATGGGCATTTGAGCATATCTGTGGCACATGATCGACTAAGTATCCCTTAGGCCTGTCACACAAATTTCCTCGAGCGTACGTGTACCCCCTAATATGCAACTGGTGGTACAAAGACTTAAAATTTTGGTGGTAAAGGATAGATGCCTTGAGGATCCAAAACATCAAATGGTGACCTTATAGGTAGATGGGGATCTGTTTGTCCAACAAGAGGCAGTTGCAAAGGATGCAACGTGATCGACTTCTGGTCAAGCGATCAGAACATATTATTATACCATACTACTGGTACTGGGTCACCCATTAGTTCAAACAAGTGCAAGCAATCTCCCCGATGACTTATGTATATAAAATCCCATAGGAGCACAACATGAGCGAGAGACTGTCCTTATCCAAATATTGTGGATGTCACGCTCAATGTTACGAGTATGGTTCAGATGAGGACTAACTCAAGGCCTTGAAAATTGTTGATGTCAATGTCATAATTGGCTTTGCTAATTGGTGGTTGGTAGCAAGTCCCACCTTGATTTCCATAGTAGGTGGTCCCACAAGCAATGTTAGTGCTCAGGGGTTAGAGGGCAAGGGTCTCGGGAGACGTGGCAAGGGGGATGAGGTGGAGGCAGGTAGAGCATAGGAGAAGTGAAGGTGATGAAAATGTGTGGTGTCACCTATATGCACTCCACCTATTTCAATGGCACCACCCACCACCCAAACAGTCGTGCCTCCTTCAATAATGGCAACAAGGTTGAGCATCTCATCCAACAACAGTGCTCCATCTCTAGACCCACATTGGCAGGATGAGGGCTTAGGTATGAGTATGGTATTTATTATTTAAGTTTAGTTTTTTTTTCAATTCTTTCATTTCAATTTTCTCATATATATACATGTATACTCTGATGATATGGTACTAACATCGTTCATTGTCTCTGTGGTTGCAGTGTTCACACAAGAGTGGCTCAATTTCTTTAGGTAGTGCATATCAGAGGCAATCCTAGCCATCCAAGTATGGGGGTCGATCTTGGACGCATGAATTCCACATATAACATGGTTCCATGCCCCATTATTTGAGCATATAGTGCATCTCGAGATGGCCTATGAGGAGGCATGAGTGGAGATAGTCCAATGGACTGTCAAACTAATTACGATGACCAGGAAGAGAGACCAACAGGTTATGAAGCTCCTTATTGCCCTCTTCGAGATAGTGATATGGACATGCTCCATGATCATATCCCTCAAATCTCTCCTTGTAGCTCTGTGACTAATGGATCATGTTACGTCACTATGGGCGGAGGTCACAGAGCTACAAGGAGAGATTTGAGGGATATGATCATGGAGCATTTCCATGTCACTATCTCACCAATCACACTCATATTCATCCATCCAACATCCTCCTCCACCATCACTAGCGCTAGAGGGATATGGGAGTCATGTACCCAGGGGCTAGGGAGCCAGTTTTGATGTACCATACCATTGATGTATAAATTCATAGACAGATATGCAGACACCAAATTTTATCATAGTGGTGTGATACATGTACATGAAATTATTTTTGATATATATATATATGAGATTTTGGATCGACACCATGGTGTTCTTTATGTGTACGCTTCTTTTTCATGTATGATTATGTGATGGATGTATGTTTATGGATGTATGCTCATATTAGATACTATCATGATTTAATAAACACACATTGGATGTATGCTTAATTAAATGCACTGATGATCTAATATATGGCTAAAAGAATTAATCATACATAACAGAGATACATAGCATAGAAATAAAACACATGTATATATATATATAATTCCTAATTAAAGAGATTGAGTACATACACATGTTTGCATCATAATACAAATTAAAAAGATAATGTTTTAATGAATAAATATCATAGCATAATGGACTACAATCCCTAAATAGATACGAGTGGCATGCATATGCCACATAGACCCTATGCATAGTAACGATGAAGATGTATTGCATTGACTGGTTCTTTTAGAGGAGTACCATCTATAGATGAAAATATATAGGCACCAAAACCATACGTAGAGGCGATTATGTAGGGACCTAACCAATTAGGGTTGAACTTCCCCTTTTGATCAAGCGGTGTATTTACATTTCTCTGGTTTCATAAAGAACGATATCACCTACCTTAAAGTATGAGAAAGAACGCCTTGATTGTAATTTTTAGATATAGATATTTGATAAGCTTGGAAATGTTCAAGGGTTTATAATCGATTCTCATCGAGCAACTCAAAGTAGTGTAGACGTTCAACATGGTAAGTGCCATAATCAATTAACCCTTTAAGGGCAACTCATAGAGATAAAATTTCCAACTCTAAAGGCATGATAGTCTCGACACCATACACAAGGTTATACAAGGTTGTACCAATATCTATATAAAAATTCATGTGATAGGCCCATAAGGCATAAACCAAATGAGTATGCCGGTCTTTATCATGTTTGTTTACTATTTTTTGAAGAATTAGTTGAAGTGTTTTATTAGATGCTTCAACTTGACCATTAGATTAAGGATAAAAAGGTATAAAAAATTGATGTTGAATATGATTTTTTTCTAAAAATTGCTTCACCTCTTTCTTCTTAAATGAAGCAACATTGTTAGAAACAATGGTAGAAGGCAATCCAAAATGAGCAATGATATTGTTTAGAAGAAAACTACAAATTGCTTCAGTGTTAATGGACCAAAGTGGAATAGATTTGACCCATTTCATAAAGTAATAAGTAGTAGTGATGATTAAGGTATGTCCCTTATAAGAAGGAGGTGATATTTTCCCTATAATATCCAATCCTCTTTTTGCAAATGGCCAAGGAGAGGTCCGATTTTGAAGCTCTTGTGCATTAGCTAGAATGAGATTACTATGTTGTTGACATTGATGACACTTCTTGACAAAGGAAAAGGATTCTTGCTTCATAGTTTGCCAATAGTATCCCATATGAATTAGTATACATACTAAAGATTTACCACTGAAATTTCCACCCCAAAAGTCTGAATAATATTCTTGAAGGGCAAGGGGTATTTCAGTCTTAGTGGGACACCGAAGAAGACCATTGTAATATTTTTGATAAAGAATATTAGACAAGATAATGTATTGATCTGAAAGCTTTCGTATCCGAGTGTGAGTGCTTTTAGTTGTATCATCAAGAAAAATTCTAGTCTTCAAATAATTATAAATGTGAGAATACCATTCCCATGAGTCCACGTGAGCTTATACGAGACTATCAAGTTCAAGTTGATATGAGATAGTAGGAGAATGGAGAATTTGAACCACGAAGTGGTACTCTTCTACATCATCGCCTGAGGGCACAAGGGAGGTTGCACTCGCCATAGCATCCATGTGGTGATTTTCTCTCATAGGAACATTGTCTATGGTAAAATAGGAGAATTGATCAAGTAAGGATAAAGCCAAATCTTGATATTGATATAGCTTACTTTGCTTAGATTGATACGCTCCCATGATTTGATTTACAATAATTTTTAAATCACCATGAATGCAAATATCTTTAATGTTTAATGCCATCACAACACGTAAGCCAACAATAAGGTCTTTGTACTCAATGATGTTATTAGTACAATGAAATTTCAATCAAAAGGATAGAGGAATCATATTCCCTTTAGGTGAGATTAAGACTACACTTACCCCAGATCCAATTTTACATCTCACTCCATCGAAATACATCTCCCACATAGCTTCATGATCTAATGTGAAGAGACTTTCATTCGAAAATAAATCCAAATTAGGGAAGGAGTGAGATGAGGGAGCTTCTGCCAATTAATCAACAAAAACTTGTCCTTTAATTGATTTCTAAGCTATGAACTTAATGTCGAACTCAAAGAGCAACATTACCCATTTTGCTAACCCTCCCAAAAGATCGGTTCTAGTAAATAAATATTTAAGAAAGTCACATTTTACAATACATGGGTTTCAACATGGAGAAGATAAAGTTGTAACTTTTGTGTTGCAAAAATGAGAGCGAGACATTATTTCTCCATGGCAGAATATCGAGTTTAATAATCAACTAGGATATGACTAATGTAATAGATCACTCTTTCTTTACCATTATCATCACGTTGAGCTAATAAAGCTACTAAAGCATGAGGTGATGTAGAGATATAAAGTAAAAAGGGCCTATATTTCATAGCCAAAATCAAGATAGGAGGATTGGCTAAATAATTTTTGATAGATTCAAAAGCCTCATCACACTCATCATCCCATCAGAAATGAACATATTTCTTCAAAAAACATGTGAATGGAAGGGTATAATCAACCAATTGAGATACAAATCTACAAATCACCTAAATCTTCCCTTTGAAACTACATAGTTGAGAGATGTTTTTAGGTGGAGGCATGTTAATGATTGTATCAATATTATTTGTGTCAACTTTGATTCCAAGGTGAGAGATGATAAATCCTAAAAGCTTGTTGTCATCTACGCCAAAGACACACTTAAGAGGATTTAGTTTCATCTTATAGATTTGAATCCCTTCAAAGAAAACAAATATTTTTGATGTGATACTGACGAATCATAGACTTAGCCAAGATGTCATCAATGTAATCTTATAGAATTGTATGAATAAAGTCATGAAAGATAAGAGTCATTGCCCATTGGTAAGTTGTTCTAGCATTCTTTAACCCAAACAACATAACCACATAATAGAAGGTACCCCAAGGGGTAGTGAAGGTTGTCTTATACTGATCTTTCAGGTTAATATGAATCTGATTATAGCCTCATAATCCATCCATAAAGGATAATAAGGCATGGCATGTAGTCGAGTCCACAATCATATCAATATTAGGCAATGAAAAATTATCCTTAAGAGAAGCCTTAATGAGATCATGAAAATCTATACAAATGTGAATACGTCTATCAGGTTTACTAACAACAACTATATTCGGTATCCAAGGTGAATAGTCAATATGATGGATAAAACTAGCTTTTAGAAACTTTTCTTTCTTAGTCTTGACTAATAAAGCGATCCTGAGATTCATTTTATAGATCTTTTGCTTAATAGGCTTGGAATCAAAATATAGAATGATATTATGAACTACTACAAATTCATTAATACTAGACATGTCCTCATATGACCAAGTGAAAATATCGAGATGAGAATGTAACAAGCCAACATGTTGTTTAGATTTTTTCGAAAGATATTTCCAAATTTAATCACTTTTTCAATAGATTTAGGATCCATGAAAACATCAAAAGTATCCCCTTTAAAGAGGGTACTATGATTGTTAGGATGAGGTTTAGGAGTACTATAATCCACATTAGATAAAGGAAATTTCTGATTAACACTCATAATAAATTCTTTGAAATATGCATGTTTATTCAAGCAATATGAGAATCGGCATTTATGGTGATGAGAAGGTAAGTTAGAGTAGGCACCTAAGAATTCTTCTAGTGCTTTATTTGAAGAGAAAACATCTAGAGGAACTTCATTAGAGTCTATTTTAATTTCAATATATTCAAGATGAACTCATTTAAGAGGAGGTTCGATGGAAATCATGTTGAAACTCAACAATGGTCTCACCTTAGACTTCGTGGGGCGGTATCCAAGTCCAATCTTAAACTTATGAGGATCATCCTCCAAGGGGACTTTAATACCTTTTTCATTACGCCCACAATCTTTACCTCCATAAAAAAAATTAGAAAATATATTGAAGCCCAGACCATAAAATGTTTACAATTCTTGGAAAGAAGGAGGGTCAATGTAAAGAGTGTAATCCATGTTATAAGTATCATACTCCTTTACAGGAACACAACCATCCTTCTTAGCGGGAATACAAACACTATCCTCCTTAATAGAAGCATGATCATCTTCCTTAGCAAGGGGACAATCAACTTTCTTAACGAAGGTGAATGAGATTTTTAGAATGTTTAGGTGGATAGGATCTACTTTGTACTCCTTGATATAGGAATTGACAAAGTTTAAGGACCCCTAATAATCACCAAGACATGAATTCAATTCAAAAGAATAAGTAGAGGGGGTAGACTTATGACTCTTTTCTTCAGGATGATCTTCCTTTGGGACACCCATCTCAAGCATAGCCTTTACAATGGACACTAATGGAGTAGATGTAAATGCATTAGAAGATAATGAAGGGATAAGATTCTAAGACTAGGAGCGACCGAGGTTTGACTAGCAACTACCATTTCACATAGGTGTATAGCATCAAGGCCAACCTTGATTGTGATTGCTTTGTTATTAGCAACAAATTTCACAGAACAATAAAAGGTAGAAGTGATTACTCCCAAAGCATGAATCCATGGTCTTCCCAAGAGAATGTTGTAAGGAAATGGATCTGGCATAAGATGTACTAAGGTGGGCATGATAATGGGTCCCAACCTCAAAGGAAATATTATCATGCCTAAGGCTTGTCAATCATAATTATCGAACCCATAAATGTACAAAGAAGAAGTAGTAAGGGAAGTTGAATAAATTTTAATTTTAGGTAACAAGTTGATGATACATATGTTGAGAGCCAAACTGGTATCAATGAGAGCATGCCTAATACCAATATTGTTAATGTAAACTATTATCATTAAATTATTTGCTTACTTCTATATCTTCAAAGGTGGGAGTTCATGCGAATGGAACACAATATTCAATGAATCTTCATGAATATGATCCATCAATGCATTAACATCCATCAGCCTAACGAAAGAAGGTAAGAGGATCTTTTGCAAAGATTCTTGAAGCATACTCTGGTAAACCGAAGCAGTTTGAAGTAAATTCCAAAGTGAGATATTGGTAGGAGTAACACGAAGTTGCTTGACAAGATCATACTCACTAGATGGCTCAATTGCAACTTTAGGTGCTTGAGAAAGTCTTTGTTGATAAGGTGATAAAGAAGTAGGTTGATGGAGATTTTTTTGGTTCCTTCTAGTATTGTAAGTATGGGCTACCGCTCTATAAGAGGGAGCCTTAGATTGTATGAATCTCGTGTAAAGTTTCAGCATGTCATTTGTGACAAGAACCCCATGAATAGAATGAATCCTTTTAGGATATAGGCTAGCCAAAGTCACATAAATGATTGGTCTCTTAGGCCTTTGAGGGGCGAAAAAAACTACAACCACATTCACAGACTCTTCGACTTATGAATAAGAAGGTTTCGATGAAGAAGTTCATTTATCAGATTTTTGAATAGGAGATGCCTCTAAGAAATCATCTAGGGCATCATCCAACATATCAAAATATTGTTTAAAGAAAGCATTATCAAAATCATTTAAATTTTTAAGAAAAAGATACAACATTATTTCATTCATGCCGTATTTACCAAAATGTACAGGAGGGGATTCACTACTCTCGAGACAAAGAGAGTCTTCGAGGAGCAATAGCCCTTGGTTACCTTAGGGATCAAATCTTAGGTGAACTAGTGTCATGCCCACCCATGTAAGAACAAAAGATATTATAGTAATAATAAAACCTACAAGATTTCTGCCTAGGGAATAAAATAGAAAAGGGGTCGATTATAAAAGAGAATATTATGGGCGGTGATTTCACAAAGGCCATATAATTAATAAAAAGATTAAGGTAGTGCTTGGGTTTGAAGGGATATTTCCCTTACAAAGGTAAGGAGTGAAATGAGGCGACTCCCCCCAATAAGATATTAAAGGAGGAACATTTCAAATGGAAGATCATCAATAGGGATGAATCGAGTGTGATTTGGGAAAATAAAATAAGAAAGTAAAATACGAGATATCTATTAAAATAAATATTATTTGCAGCAAGAATATAATTAAGAAGTAACAAAATATAAATTAAGGAATAACTATATATATATGTATATATATGTATTTTAATTGGTAATCAATCAAGCATCAAAGGAGAATAGGAAATAAATAAACATTTGCACTCATAAAGGCAACAACCATTGAATATAATAAGTAATTGGTACACATCACCATAGAGTATACTGTTTTTATATACATAATCTCTTATGTATCTCTAACCTAGGCAGTAATGACAATTTATAATCTATTTAAGGATCTTATAATGATTTATTTAATCTATTAGTTTTCCTATAAGAAATCAGGCATGGATTTACAAGGGAACACGGTTGGGAGAGGTAGCAAACTGATTTCATAGTGTAAGTAGACCGCTCCACGTTGGATGGTAATGAGAGTTCCTGCCACTTGGGGCCAAGGGGTGATTTCCACTCTCTTGGTCTTAATTGTGATGAACAATCCCCAGGTTCCACATGTTGGATGTTGTGGTTGAGTTGCTGATATGTGGTTGTCATTGATGTCAACACTATTAGCATAAATGTCTTTAAGAACTGTATATGTCGAGGATATTGAGAAAATTGTAATACAATATGTTACAGGTTGTCTGTGAAGCAGTGAAGATCAGTATGATGGAAAGCTTAGTATGTTGATAGTGAGAAATTGTGGATTAAAGGGTTTGTTTTCAAACCTATCTAGTTTATTCACTGAAAGTTTCAGAGTTGTGCATGAAGATTTGAGAAAGCTATGATTTTCTGTATTTTGACAGTTATTATGTTACTATAAATGGTGTTCATGGAAGAAGATAATGTGATTCTGGTAATTTGAGTTGTTGTGTATGTTACTGTGGTGTTCATGGAAATTTCTAGATCATGTTCTATTTGTGTTGCACATCTACATTGATCATTGTGCTCATGATCTAAGATTTACTCTTGTGTGTTCATGTTTTTCATGTTCATGACCGACAAGGTGTTTGAAGCATGTGGTGGATCTTCGAGGAAGAATTTTTGAAGGTGTTTTGTGTTCAAGGACATTATTTTGGGTCTACTATGTTGTGGCTAACCTTGGTTGATTCACATAAATAATCTTTATTATTTTGGGCCGACAGTTTGCATTCATTCTATTAGTTTGTTGAAGCCGACATATAGCGATGTAATTTATTGTTGCGGATATATATAAGTGATTGTTTCTTCATTTGATAAGTGTGTGGCATGTGAAGTGTGCGTGTGCTATGTGTGAAAAGGTTCAGATCATTCAAAAGTAGATCAGAGTGTGAAGAAGAGTGAAGAAGTGTTCATGTGCTTAATCAGAACTGTACTCAGGCATTAGCAAATGCTAATTTCTCAGTTCAAATTCTTCAGATGGATTTAACCTAAATATTTTCTATAAGATAGTGAGTCTTCCTTTGAGCAGTGAACTCTAAGTAGTGTGCCTAAATGCATGTGCATTCCTCATTTATTCTTCTTATACTTTTAACAGGGTATAACCTATGGATTAATCTCCATTATGGTTTTATCCCTTAGCCGGGTTTCCACGCGAAAATCTTGGTGTTATGTGTGTTTCTGATGTGTTGTTGATTCATGCTTTTATTCTTATTAATCAAATCTAAAAATAAGGGTTAATAAGTTTAATAAGTTTAAAATTTTGTGACAATTGATTCACCTCCCCTCTCAATTGTCTACCCTTGTGCTGCCAACAATTGGTATCAGAGTGGGTTCCTTGGAAGAAGTTTAAAAGATTGAGGTGATATGAGATGACAACATACAAGAAGGATAGTTTGAGATTTGATGGAAAAAAATATTCTTTGTGGAAGACTTGAATGGGGTGTCATCCAGGATGCATTGGTGAAT